>CAIGRL010003644.1:0-11640 GCA_903798325.1 Fraxinus xanthoxyloides | reverse complement strand
AAAAAAACGTCCGCGAAAGACATTCTGATTTTATGTATTTATGGAATGAAGCACGAGAAATTAAAAAAAAAAAGGAAAAAAACTGAACTAGAAAAAAAAATTGCTCTACACAGTGCGGAGTCTTCAATAATTTTTTGTTTCTTTTTCGCGCTAACAATAATTTACAACAAAATCATTTCTATCTTGTATTCCAATTGTAGAATGATATGTTGACAATCTCAAAGTATATGTTGCCTTTCGACTACTACTATCCATGGTCGTGAAATATGCTCGTTACTATTCACAATCAAATTCACGATTTTTCATTAAAACCTAATCATAAGGACAAGCATTCAAGAACAAATCCTACACAAATTCTTGGAGAAAAATAATTAAGAATTGAGAAAAGAATTACCATGTGTCTGGTTTTGGATTTGAGCCATGAACAATTAAATAAATTTCTGCAGAATTTCTTATTCAAGTTGGAGAGGACGATAATGAAGTTGCTATTACTTCTCCAATACATGAAGGAAGATATTTGAAAAATATCAACCGCCTACAAAAAATATTCATGGAGATCGACTACAAGACAATTGAAGTATTCGGAAGTCAATAAATTCGGTTAATTTTATTTGTCCACATATGAAATTGTAAAATCTAAATGAATAGTAATCCTACAGCTCGAGAGAGGGAGCGAGGGAGAGAGGGAGAGGGGTTAGCCCATCGTGTCCCAAATTTAACGATTGACGGGAGCTTCTTTTGAACCTATCTGCACTCTTGTTGAGTCATAAAACTGAATATGACTCTTTTGGTTGTAGTACAATGCATCAGCGCGTGAATACAAGCTCCATCACTAACTGACAAAAATCTCATGAACCCGCCATACATTTTTTCTTATATTTATCTCCTGTCCAAATTTAATTAATTATATTTGTACTATTTTTCTGAAACCCAATGGACGAAACATTTTGTTTGTTACAAAGGCATCACAATCATTTTCATCACTCCAATAAAGCTTCTTTTTCAAGAACTTCAAAAGGGTCATTGACATTGAGAAACCGAAAATCTTTGCGTTGCTTTAATTCATCACATCTATTCACTGTGAATGATTTAACTAGGTTAGTTCAAGATTCAATTTTGTTTATTTTTCTTATTAATTGACAGATTTTTCTAGTGTTTAATCCAAGTAAAAATCTAATCAAGTCTTGTGAAGTGAATTTAAAGAAAAATCTGTGTGATTTCTTGATATTTTTGTGCTCTTTGATATTGCTATCACTTTTTTTGATAAAGTAACATGATTTGGTGAATATCCCTGATATGATTATATGGCATGTAGAAAGAAGGGGGTGAAAAAGAGGTTGATTGGTGAAATATTAGTAGCATCTAAGATGGCTGGATATGAAGGGATAGCGACAAGTTCTGAGGTGAAATCGGGTAAAATGATATTTGAGCCAATTCTAGAGGAGGGAGTTTTTCGTTTTGATTGTTCCGTGGATGATAGAAATACAGCGTTCCCGAGCATTTCTTTTAAGAATCCGAAAGAGAGGGATACGCCAATGATGAATGTTCATGAAATTCCAACATACAATCCCACATTTGAATGTATTATGCGACAACAGATAGTCAATATTGAGGTAATATTGTTTATCATCATTCTTTAAGCATTGCATTGCACATTCTTTGATATCATTAAAATGTGATTCAGTTTCAATTTTTTACATTTTACAAGTTAACACGTTTTAATATATTGGCGTGAAATTTTCTGTGTTTTAGTTCCCGTCTGGTACCTCTTTTTATGGAACTGGAGAAGTTAGTGGGCAGCTGGAGCGGACGGGGAAGAGAGTAAGTCCTTTGATCCAGCTTTTTTGTCACTAAGTATAAATGATTGTTCTTGAAATAATTTCTACTTTTACTATGAACAGATTTTTACTTGGAATACTGATGCATGGGGCTATGGTACGGGAACAACTTCCTTGTATCAATCCCATCCTTGGGTTCTAGCAGTTCTCCCTGATGGAGAAGCATTAGGGGTTCTTGCGGATACTACACAACGATGTGAGGTACATGTGATTTCTTGGTTAGTTTGTGAGACTAATTGTTAGACAGAAATTGCTTTTTAGAAGCCTGATCATTGTTTGAGCAGATTGACTTAAGGAAGGAATCAAATATAAAGGTCATTGCTCCATTATCATATCCTTTGATCACGTTTGGTCCGTTTGCTTCACCAACAGATGTCCTTGTGTCTTTCGCCCGGGCTGTTGGTAATTATGGATAATCATACTTTTCATCTTCTGGTCCTACGAAATAATTTTTGTCTCTTCTTAAATGACAAACTGCCAACTTCTTATGTAGCATAGAATTCCTTTTCAGCATTTCCTCTAGGATATTTATTTCCTAAAACAAACATCTAAAAGATGAATGCTATAAACCAATTTAATCAATTTTGATAATTGTTGTCCCAACAAATTTGTTCCCTTGGTGTCGTGCAGATTCTTAAAGTAAGTGAAGTGTAAATGTTAGATTCTGTCATTTGAGAACAAGGATGGCAATATCAAACAGTTAAAAATGCTACTGGTAAATGGTGCCTTCAATTTACGAATAAAATGAGTTATGCGGTTACGTAAGTTTTATATATTGTCGGAACTTTTCTACTTCTACATTACATAGTTTGACAATCATCTGAAGAAATGAATGCCTGGCATCCCTTGAATTCTTTTGGACTGTATAGAGCCTAATTTTACCGATCACTTAGTCCCTCGGTTGCGGCCGACCNTCATTTGAGAACAAGGATGGCAATATCAAACAGTTAAAAATGCTACTGGTAAATGGTGCCTTCAATTTACGAATAAAATGAGTTATGCGGTTACGTAAGTTTTATATATTGTCGGAACTTTTCTACTTCTACTTTACATAGTTTGACAATCATCTGAAGAAATGAATGCCTGGCATCCCTTGAATTCTTTTGGACTGTATAGAGCCTAATTTTACCGATCACTTAGTCCCTCGGTTGCGGCCGACCTAGGGTATATTGACATTCATGATTTTGTATTATGTTGGCCTAGTTTTCTATATATAGAAAAATCTGAATGGGCTGTCTTGCTTAGAGATAAGATAGAGAGGTGTGAGGAAAGCTTTGTAATTCTTTCTCCATTAAAGTTAACAATCAGCCCTAGTTTCCTACTTTATAATTAAGGCTTAATCCTAATTAAAATTTCTCAAGCGATCTATGTTATTGCTATAAAGAGCTTGTATGCCAAGTTGCCTTATCTGCTTCCTTCGTAACTCAGTTTCATAAAATGGTCCGACTTTCATGTGTTTTTACTTAATTTAATCAAGACTATGCTTTTTCTCATGTTTGTCATCATGCAATCTCCCCCTTCTTACTACTCACAAGTTGAGTTGCAGGTAAAAATATAAAATAATTTTGCATTTCTATTTCCCATATAATTTGACTTCTACAAAAAGTCTGATACGCGATCCACAATCAAAACCGTCTTTTTTCACTATTCTTGTTTTGCTTTTTCTACCTTCCTCATTGCTGTTATTTGATTGAGGAATTTTTCTATCAGGTACTGTTTTTATGCCCCCAAAATGGTCACTGGGCTATCATCAATGTCGTTGGAGCTATGCTTCTGATGCACGAGTTCGCGAGGTTGACCATTTGTACTGTATTGATTTCTTATTTGCACATACACGAGGATTATACACCTTTTCTTCTTCTTATGTCTCCATTTGTTTTGTTTCTCTTTGCATGGATGCACAAACTATGTGAACTTGGAAATTTTGTTATGGGAAACTCATTTGTTATTAGAGAGGTTAAATGGACAGCTTGTTTCTTCAAGCATATTTATGATTTAACATTCAGCCTTTTTTCATTTTCTCAATGCAGATTGCGAGGACATTTCGTGAAAAAAACATACCTTGTGATGTCATATGGATGGACATTGATTACATGGATGGTTTTCGTTGTTTCACGTTTGACCAGGCAAGTTTACATCTACTCCAAGTTGGTTTGTTGCATAGATGAATTATAAAACAAACCACTTCTATCTATTTTAGGAGCGGTTCTTGGATCCAAAACCTCTTGCAGATGATCTTCATAAAAATGGTTTCAAAGCAATCTGGATGCTTGACCCTGGGATCAAATATGAAAAGGGCTATTTTGTTTATGACACTGGTTCTGAAAGAGATATCTGGATTCAAACTGCTGATCGAAAGCCATTTATAGGTACATATGATACCACCTCCATTCTTCCTCTCCATTTCTATAGAAAACTGAAACGAAACATAATAAAGGAAGAGAAAGAAGAACAAGCTTGAACTCGTGGCCATGGAATTTTTTATTGAAATGAACATGTACACGTACATTTATTTTATTTATTCTATCTTTAGGGGAGGTGTGGCCTGGGCCATGTGTATTTCCTGACTTCACAAAATCAGAAGCTCGTTCATGGTGGGCTAATCTTGTCAAGGACTTTGTTGATAATGGTGTTGATGGTATATGGAATGATATGAATGAACCGGCTGTTTTCAAGGTGAAGTTCAAACTTTGTTAGAAGTACGCCTCTTTCATTCTTTTGCATAACATATTTTGTTGCAGACTGTAACAAAGACAATGCCTGAGAGCAATATTCATAGAGGAGATCCAGAGCTTGGAGGCTGTCAGAACCATTCATACTATCACAATGTATACTACTTCTGCCTGGACCCTTCTTCCAATACTTCAATTTTACTCTTGAAAAAACTTATATGCTTAGCTGAAGCTTTTAGTTCTTAGTACCAGAAAATGAAAATTAAGCTAATAGTTAATGGTTATCTTTTATGTATTGTAGAACAGATGGATTTTCATTCAGGAAAATTTGGTCACTTATTTCAGGTTTATGGTATGCTGATGGCAAGATCAACATATGAAGGCATGAAACTATCTAATGAACAAAAACGTCCATTCGTTCTTACTCGAGCTGGATTTGTTGGTAGCCAAAGGTATGCTGCTACGTGGACAGGAGATAATCTTTCGACTTGGGAGCACCTTCATATGAGTATATCTATGGTTCTTCAACTGGTAAGTTGAAGATATTAGACATTTTTCAAACCACGAAAGAGAGTGTTCTTATGTGTGTGTTTATTTGGCCCAATCTTCTCTACTTTCATGAGAGAGTTGTTCGTGATTCAAACTTTTGGTTCATCAATAGTTATACCTTTGGTTCATTCAATTCCAACAATCCATTACGAAACGTAAGAATGGACTCTTAGCCCATATAGCATTGATCCATGCACCTCGGAGAGTTATATCAATTATCGTTTATTCTCTTAGATAGGGGATGTGAGAGAACAATTTGACAACATCCTCGGTAATTAAAAGATGAGATAATTTACAAATTCAGAGAAAATTGTGTGGTTCTTTTCACCTTTCCCTTTCAATACTTGTTTGCTATTTATCATTGAGGAATATTTGTTCCGTTGTGGTTTGCGAAAGACCAAATTATCAGATGAGATCACTTGCACATGATTTTAGGATATCCCTGATGGGCGTAGTATATTAGATTTGGTGCTTATGTTTTTGATTGATGTCAAATTTTCATGCCTCAACCCACAATTAGAGACTTGCAAGAGTGTCTCGAACAGTAGGCTCTACAAATAACTTCCCAGCAGTTGTCCTAACTTAGTCATTATGGTTAACCCAAGTTGCTCATAGAGGCACATTGCATACATCCTATGAAGAGCTCAAATTCGTATTCTGAAATACATCCTATGAAGAGCTCAAATTCGTATTCTGAAATAAGTGCTGAATGCTAGACATATAGGGGGTTTTCTGCATTTTGTTTGTGAATTATGTTTACTTTCACTCTTATCAAGCTTGTATAGAATTGCCTGCTTAAGGACCCTGCCTCATGGTCACCTTTGAAAATACCCTTAGTGGGCATGCACCTTTTTGACTGATTCCTGGTGGTCAAATGGTTTTGCACATTATGTTATTCCGTCTATGTGACTTCTTTATATACTAATGACGAACATGAAAGAGATGGCACTGTAACTAAGTTTGACCCATTTGGAAATTGAATCTGTAATAAATTGATTATTACGAGGTCAACATGTGGTGTTTATACAAGTACTAAAGAAGATGCTCGTGCATATGCACGCGTGAGAGTGAGTTTATATACATAAGTGTGCTAAAAATCTATTTCATTAATTATCTGCTTTTATTCATGCATTACTAGAATGGAAGAGGAAGAAAAAAAGATAAGTATTTCTTTCCTGCCCTCTTATATACAATGACATTTCTAACTTTTTTTTTCACATATATTATCACTGATGCTTAAGAGAGAATGCCTTAATGAATTTCTCATTGACTAAAAAATTCTGGCAGTTTCAATTTTCCCCCTCCCTACAGTTGACTGCATTAATGAAATATGAGCTGGTGTCCAGGGGCTTAGTGGGCAGCCGCTTTCAGGGCCAGATATTGGTGGATTTGCTGGGAATGCAACACCAAAGCTGTTTGGAAGGTGGATGGGTGTGGGTGCTATGTTCCCTTTTTGTCGTGGGCATTCTGAAACTGATACCATTGGTCACGAGCCCTGGTCTTTTGGAGAAGAGGTTGGTTCTGATTCACAAATAAGTGAAGAACTATGTACCTGTGAAGTTATAAACGAATTTTTTTGTCATTTAAATTTTACAAAAATTTCACCATGCCACTCACTTTTCCTTCCTTTGAAGCGAATACACAATAAAGTGCATCAATATTTCTTGTTAAACTGGTTGATGCTATAGATTCGACATTGTCCATCATTAATTGACTCAAAGTAAAAGTTGAGATGAGAAACACTTTAGGCTGCAGTATTACACCCATTAATTATATCAACACATTAATAGTTTTAATTCATACCCTCTTTCAAAACTTGCTACTTTGATAACATGGTAATCAAATATGGCGCTGAAGTAGGGAGAAGGGTCATCTGTTTAGATCTCTATTTCACAATGATATTGTATATGTACGTTCATAATTCATTTAATAGAAACTTTCAGTAAATGTGAGAGAGCGTGTTATAGTTAGTTGAGTCAGTTGAGTCCTTTTTATAAGCATCAATATTTTTAAGGATGAGACTTATATGTAACATATATTTAAGAAATTAACTTATAGAGCGTGATATATAACAATTTTGTGCCACTTTCGAATACCGAGTTCCATCTTATATTTTATCTGAATTTTTGAACATGTCAGAGTCAAGTCATTCCAAGCTGTTAACTATGTTTGAGTTTCCAATTATCTCTTCATTTGCTTGTTTGAAGTTGAAAAATCTGTAGATAGTTTCTCTTATTTCTAAAGGAGCGGAACAGAATTTTGTGGAAGAAGAAACTGATTTCAAAACTTTGTTTTTATTTTTTCTCCGAAATTTAGCATAAGCTTAAATTTTGATAATCCAATTGTGTAAATGCCATCTTCGTGGAATGGACTTTCTCGTTCTCGTGTCAAATTTGCTGCCTGAAATGACAAATCAATAATTTACATGAAACCTGATATCTTCTGCAATATTTCTATTCTCAATATTTGGGCGAAGCTGTCTTCTTGTACTGGTATAGAAGTAATATCTGTTGACAAATCCTAATTTTACTAATTATTATTCATAACGTTGCCATTAAGATTTCCGCTTACTCTTTCATTCCTCATTTGCGAGCCTCTTATCTCCCCAGTGTGAAGAAGTTTGTCGATTGGCATTGAGGAGGCGTTATCGGCTTTTACCTCACATTTATACTCTATTTTACTTGGCACATATGCTGGGTATCCCAGTGGCAACTCCCACTTTTTTTGCTGGTGCGTTCTCATGATCATCAGTAAACTAGACTTCTTAACCTGTATTTGGTGGTCATTAAATTTAAGATTCTTTTGCAGATCCCAAAGATTTCGAGTTAAGAATGCATGAAAATTCATTCTTGTTGGGACCACTTCTCGTATATGCAAGGTTCTCGCCTCTTTTGATCTTAAAAACAATTGTTGATTCAATATTTGGAATTGACACTATAATGTGAATAGCAATTAAATATGCTCTCTTTTAGCCTTTCTATTTTCCCTGTTTTTTTGTTTATTTTAGGTGCTTTCAGTGTTGATTGCATACTGTGTTCAATGTTGCAGCACCAGGCATGATGAAGAGTTATATCAAATGCAGCACAAGTTGCCTAAAGGAATCTGGTTGAGTTTTGATTTTGAAGATTCTCATCCGGTATTTATAAATAACCTATTATATGACCTTTTATTTTATTTTTGGTTTCTTTTAAATTTTTCGCTTTTTCTTATGTCTGATTGTACTAGGATTTGCCGTCATTATACTTGAAAGGAGGATCCATCATTCCTTTGGCGGCTCCTCATCATCATGTTGGTGAAGCTACTCCTATGGATGATATATATCTGCTGGTAGCTTTGGATGAACATGGTAATTTTTCTGTTTGTTACATTTTTATGATATGATAACATATTTATGTTACTTGACCTAACTAGAATAACTTAAATTTTCTTATGCTTTTTACTAAAATTTCCAACTGGCCTTCAGTAAAGCATCTATTTTCTTAAAATGATGCTTCCCATCTTTTGCTTCTCTTGGGTTCTGGTCAACTGAGGAACATACTATATTTGGGTTCTAGCCTTTTCTATCGGACTAGTTTTCCCCTCAGAAGTACTGAGTCAAAATGTTAATTCAACTGCATTCTCCAATGAACATACTATGACTTATGAATGAGTTAACTATATTACAGAGGAGACATTAGTGGATTTCAGAATTGGATAACTTTAACTGCAGGTAAAGCTGAAGGTATTCTCTTTGAAGATGATGGTGATGGATATGAATACATAAAAGGAGGATATCTGTTGACAACATACGTTGCTCAACTTCAATCTTCAGTGGTTACTTTAAGAGTTTCAAAAACTGAAGGATCTTGGAAGAGACCAAACCGTCGCTTACACGTGCAATTACTTCTTGGCATCGGTGCTGTGGTATGTATTTGTTTAACGGCATTCCATTTTTGTAATTTAAGATTGTGCACGATCAAAAATGTAAAATGTTCGTTTTGCTGAATGAAATGTTGTGTTATTTTTCTTTCTTTCTAATAGCTTGAAACATGGGGCACTGATGGGGATATTCTGCAAATCAAAATGCCCTCAGAAGATGATTTGTTAGTATTAACATCGGCTGGCAAAAGGCAATACAGACTTCGTATAGGTAATTGCACTCTATAACTACTTAATTGACTCCCTAGTCATCTACGAAACAACTTTTGCCTTCTTCTAACTCCCATCTATTCTTTCAGATTAGAGGCTGGGCATGTCGACTAATTAAATAGTAATATTATCGAATCTTGTATCAAGTTTGTCCAGAAGTAGAAGCTATTGCAAATTTGAACATGGTCAACATATTTTACCGTTTGCAGTGTGTTTAAATTGTTGACTGTCAAATAGAACATCTAATGAAGATCTTACTCAATGTCCAAAAAGTTGTATGGGAATGACATTAACGACGATGTATCTGATATTTTTTTGCATGATTTTTGAAATGTTAATTGCAGAAAGTGCTAAGCGTATTCCAGACTTGGATAATGTTTCTGGACACAAGGGAACTGAACTATCACGGACTCCTGTTGAAATAAAAAATGGGGTTTGGGCTCTGAAAGTAGTTCCGTGGATAGGAGGTAGAATTATTTCCATGGAGCACCTACCTTCAGGTAATGCCTACTGTATCTTTTGCCTAACTTTTTGTTCATCTATTAGAAGACGCTTCAAGTTCTACGTGTTTTATGGTTTTTGGATATTTCTAGGAACTCAATGGCTTCACAGCCGGGCGGATGTTAATGGGTATGAAGAATACAGTGGTGTGGAGTACCGATCTGCTGGATGCTTTGAGGCGTATTCTGTTGTTGGGTGAGTGGATAAATTGAGTGGTGGTTTATGCATAACATTGTGTAGCTTTCTACATTCTTTTAGACAATGTATAGATTGTATGTGCTTTTTTCTGGACATTCTAATGCTTTCTGAACATAGAGAAATATAGCCTTTTCAATTTGAGTTGAAATGCATCATATAAATTGTGGCATTTTTATCAATGGATCATTAGACCTTCTGGCTTTGTTAACTATGAAGCATAAGCTTAAAAACAATGTTTTGCGGGTTTCTTTCTTTCTTTGACAGTCGAGATCTGGAGCAGGCTGGAGAAATAGAATCCCTTAAGTTAGAAGGTGATATAGAAGGCGGATTAATTCTTGAGCGGAAAATATTTTTTCCAGAAAATGACCCAAATCATTTCCAAATTGATTCTGGCATTGTAGCTCGTAAAGTTGGTGCTGGTTCTGGTGGATTTTCAAGGTACTTTCTGAGTTCATGTTATTCGCTTGAACTTCATGGGATTTTGTAGTTTGCTGGGTTTATGTCAATAAAGAAAAACATACTCAGTCTATCCATGTTAAATTCTCCCAATTAAGTGCATGTTTTGAAATCATTAAATTCCAATTTAAGTGATTATAAGTTGTGGGTCTTACAGAATGTGGATAATAAATTGGTATTAGTTGTGGATCCTACGACTATGTTGATAAAAAGTAAGTTTGAGTGAAACAGGATTATAACAAATCACTTCCAAATCATGCTTTGAATTGCTTATTCATAATTCTACTGTATGCCTTGTAAAAGAATGACATTCTTTCAGGTGTCATCTTCAGGCATTGCATTATCAATGACAAAAACATGAAGAATTCTGTTATTGTTTTAAATCTCATCAAGAAAGCTGTTGAAATTTTACTTTTTACCATCCTTTGAGTCGATATACTTGCACTAGTTAGTATATCTTGTCTTAGTATACCTTGAAGACATGAGATTATCCTTCTTTCCTTCCTTTATCACGATCACTATGACACGTTAATCATATTGTTTTTCAGGCTCGTGTGCTTGCGAGTGCATCCAATGTTCAATTTGTTACACCCTACTGAATCGTATGTGTCATTTACCTCCATCAACGGTTCCAAGCATGAGATTTGGCCAGAAGCTGATGAGCAGTTTTTCGAAGGGGATCTTCGACCAAATGGTAAATAATATATTTCTGACCAGTTCCCTAAATTTATTGATTGAAGCATGAGTTTTTGCTCTCACCATCCACGTAAGAAGTTGAATATAATCCATGACCAGCGCTTGATAGTATTGCAAGGTTCCATCCTGACCGAATGAAAGAATTGTTTTTAATGTGTGCATTTGAAGAGCATGTTTGTCTGAACTAAGAAAACTTGAAGTTACTTTATATGTTTAATTTACTATAGTTTAGATGGTCCAATCCAATCCAATTCAATCCGTCCTACCAAACCAAGCCAGTAAAGTTTTAAATGTTTCGTCTAGGATATTAGCTAGATAAACATTGATTACGGGGTTGATGTGAGGAGTTTTTGATAAGTATTGGTTTGTCACTGGCAAACATACGCATTATAATGGATGAAAAGAACTAATTATACAAAATCTTGGTCATTATAATGACCAATCCGGTCCGATCTCGTATAATATACCGAACATGCAAGTATAATAAGATCATGCATTCATTGCACTACCATAGCCAAAAATATAACATATATATAGTCCGCAACGCACCACGCAATAAGTATAATAAGATCATGCATTCATTGCACTACCATAGCCAAAAA
>CAIGRL010003536.1:0-11358 GCA_903798325.1 Fraxinus xanthoxyloides | reverse complement strand
TCATGGTTGAGTTTTTATTACTCCTGTTGCTAGATTATATATATGTATTCTTATCCTTGGAAGTGTTAATAGCTTAATGTACTTTGTTAAATTTGGGTTCAGTTGAGTTTTTATTACTTCAGTTGGTAGATTATAGCTCTCACACCCACACTATTAAATAGCCAACTACACTGACAGCACGTGCATTGCTCGTGCGTCTAACTAGTTTTATTAAAAAATGTTTGAATTGATAAGAAAAAGATAAATAAACTCATAATTATGAAACTCATAATTATGAAACTCAAACAAAGGTAATGCAGAGGTCAATATGTCTTGAAAATCACGTACATCAAATACTTGAAATGTCCTAATTCATCCATTTTGGTGCTTCATCTTTTATTCCTTCAAATTTGGTCACTAAAGTTTGAGAGTGGTCCAGTTGATCCTTAAGCTTTCTAAATATTGAATTTGGTCCCAGAAACTTGTTAATAATCCATTTCGCACTTTCAAAGCTTCCAATCAAGGTCAACCTTCCCAATTGCTTTCTTCCATCCTTTAATCTCCAAACTCCACCTCAAAGACTTGAGTTTTTACCTACAAACGCAATATATACATAAAAATAAACAGAAAAATTGCTTAATTATTCGATAATGCACAATTTAAGAGTCGATATAAGTGAGTAAAACACACCTATCAACGTTATAATATTTATTAATTTGAATTCTTATCCCAGGAAAAGAATTAAAGATTCCAAAATTTTCTCCTAAACAATGTTAAAATATATTTAAGGCCTATTTGGTACGGCTTAAAATCTAATTAAAATTGACAACATAACCGTTATTGGGTCTCACCCGTCTAATAAAAGTCAACAATAACGGCTAGGCTTTCAATTTGAATCCGATTTTAATTGCTACCAAACATCCTCTTATAAAGGTTTTGAAAAGTGAAAAGTAAATCTATTTAAAAATATTAAAAAAAAATCTCATTGATTTCTTTTGGTTTGGCTCATTGACTGGATTGATATCCTATCTTTAGCACAACCCATCCTTTTCTAGTCTGCCTCAAAGTCCTAGCCTATGTAGAACGCTTTAAAATTTTAAAATTGGTCTATTCGACTCAAAAAAGTAAAGGAGTCAGGGGTTAAAGTGTCCCTCCAAGGTTTGAAAAGGAGTTGAACAGTGGTTAAAATAATTAAATAAATATATTAAATCAATATTTAGGAGGTGAACCAACTGGCTGATTTTTGAGTGAACAAGCAAGTCGTAGTCGTAGTCGTAGTTATTAAATTTGGATCGGATCCATTGGTCCGACCGAAAATTCATCTTAATCTTTAAAGTTTATTTTAAAAAAAATATACATATTTTTTATTTAAATTTTCGATCGGACAATGACACATCGATTGACTCGCCAACCATGCAATTGCTAGGTTGATGATCAACTCCGGTTTGATAACTCTGATTTTAATCAAATAGATCAGTTTTAGAGGATATAAGTCTGCTGTTTCAATAGTTATTTCAATAATTTGTATATTTTTCGAGTTTTCAGACTGATCTTGATTTTGTTCGGCCAATCTAGTTTGGCTTCCAAAACATAGTTAAAAAGTATAATAAGAGGGTGTTTGTTGTGGATTAAAATCAGATTTTTAGTGGATTGTGATAAAAAAAAATTGAAACTTGCGGTTGAAAATATGTGGGACCCATGAAAGATGTGGTTAACATTAATTGTTTGACTTTAACTAAGATTAAATTTAGATTTTAATCCGACCCAAACAGACCCTAAATTTATTTTCTCATACAATTCATGGACCAAGAGAAAGCAAATTATATTATGCATTTTGAAACAAAGTAAATTACACTCAGTAAGGCCTGCACATACCATACCATAGTATTTTCCTTATTTCTTTACTACTCTTACACGTTCAGTACCAAATATTACATTTATGCGTCTGCAAAGTTAAAGATCTTCAGATGGCAGTTGTATATTTGCTCACTGTAGCTTAAGATTCCTCATAAGCCTGTTTCAGAAACGATGAAGTTAATAAATATATTAGATTTATCAAATAAATAGTATAAGTTCTCTTAACACTTTTTAACTTTTTAGATAAGATGGTGACACTGTGTTTGTGTGATATGTTTGAAAACAAAATTTTACTTAAAAATAAGTTTATTTCACTTTTAAGCTTAGCCAAACATGATGATGCACATGCTATGATCTAAAACAAGTAGGATAAGATTTCTAGAGGTTTCTTTCATGAACACGAATATGTTTCTTGTGGGCTCGTTTGGTGTGCAGTACTAGAGAATAATTATCCTATAGGACACGTTTTTCAGTAATGTTGAATGTTGTTCAATCTAACGTACTGAATATTCTATAAGTGAACGCAACGACAAAAAATGAATCATGTTTCATTTAAGGGACAATGCATTACCTCTGTTCATTACCATGTACTCTGCCATTGCTTGTAATAACTTTGTAATTGGGCAAAGGTATTTGGTCATTTTCTATTTCCATGATATCCTTCACTAGGATCTCATAGTGTCTCATTACTTCCTCTACGGTTTTGCTCCCTACTGCCCTAGCTATCTTATGAAACCGGTCGGAAGTGTTCTCGGAATACATTGCCAAAGCATCCTCGAATCGCTTGTTTTCTCTAGGCGTCCACGAGGATGACGAACTACGTGAGTTTGATGCCATTACGTACCAAGTAAAAATTTAGAGTTTATGGAAAAAGGAGAGTCCAAAAGCTTGAAAAACTATGAGAAAAAGGAAGATTGGAGAGAAAATAATACAAGTTAAAGAGGATGGTTTTGACAAGAGATTTCAACAAAAACTCCTTATATAGGGAAGAAAAGCTGTGGGGTGAGGTGGGGTGGAATGGGGTTGGGGGGTGCAAGTTGACAGAATATATATTTGATCTTTCGAAGGGAGGCATATATGATGTGATTCTGTTTTATGTGTATAGGAGCCGCATCATGAGCTAGGATTGTTCAAAGACAAAAATACAACTTAAATAAATAAATCTAATCAGGAGAATATCTATATAAAGAATTGCGAATTCAATATAATTTGAGGCTACATAATCTCCATTCCTTCTGTTCATATATCGATTGCACTGACTTTATAGTTCTCAAAATCCTGTCTAATAATTTTATTGAGAATTATATACTATAATTCTAAATCACCAAGGCTATGTTTGATAGCACATATTTTCTACAAAAGTTGGAAAGTTTTTTCTATTTTCCACAAAATGCATTGTTTGATAGCAAAAATTTTCAGGTAAAATTTTTTCCTCTTTCCTCCACCCACACGCCTCATTTCCTGAAAATGTAGGAAAAGGTTTTCCTTTTGTTTTTGTGGGAAATGACTTTCCAAGTTCTTCTCTTTTTTTTTTTTTTTTCTTTGCAATGGAAACAAATACTAGACACAGTGGTAAAAAAATTTATCACTTTTATTGATAATTTTCATACAAAACAAAGCTAAACGAATGATATTCGGTATGATAATTTTTTTTTAGCAAATGAAACAAATTCTAAACCCAATGGTAAAAAAAATTATCATTTTATTGGACAATTTTCATGAAAAACGAAGTCAAACGGACACTAAAGTTTCAGCATTTTTCAGGTGAAAATTATATCAATCAAACACAATTAATTACAATTCTCAATAAAACAATGTCTGGACAATTTAATTTCATAGAATTCATTTTTTTTCCACTCATTTTCCACATTTGCAATCAAACGGACCCTAAGAGTAATAAAATCATTGTAATCATATAAAGGCACAAAAAAATGCAAAATTTATAGAGATTCGCTTCAATGTGGGACTACGTCCTCGTCCACCACTACATTAATTCACTATGATTAAAAAAAGTTTACAAGAGAAAAATCGCACACCTCATTTTTTCTAACCTCCACTCTTTTTGATGATGATGTGAAATTCTAATTACGACACCTTATTTATAAGAAAAATTAGGGTAAAATCGAAATTACGAGTGTAAAATTTTTAAATTATCCTTAGTGAAATCTTGACTCTTGGTCTCCATCTCACACTTCGAGAGGACGGCTTCCTGCCTCCCTTTCAACCCTTACGATACCCTTATAGTGAATATTCCGTGTACAGACTCTACACAACAGTAATAATTAAATTTCACAATTGAACAAGTTTAAAATCTTAAACAAACTGATTCAGCATGATTAGGGTAGACAAATTTTGAGTTCATGTCTCGTAATCATTTATTTATGAAAGTTGTGCACGTAACAATAAGAGGGGTAAAAATAATGAATGTTGAGAAGTCCTATCATTTTCTTTTATATTATCATCAGCAAGTGGATTAATTCACCCATGTGGTGGGGATTAGATCCCTCCCCAATGAGTCAAGGCATACTAGTTAAGATAGATGCGCCAACGCAATGAAATTATACTTATCTAAACAAATACTCAGATATTCTATCATCTTTTTTGTGGAGGAAATTATTTCCAAAAGTAACTTTAATGAAGTAGACTAAGATATTCTATCATCTATTTTTGGAGAAAAGTTGATCTACTTATTTACAGTAGTCAAAATATGAGTCCGGAGTTTTGGATATTTGCATATGTTACTTTTTTTAGGGGTTGTTTGATAAAATGTTTCAGAAAAATTTTAACAGATTATAAAAGTTGATTAAATGTATAGTTAAAATATTGATAAAGTTTTGAATCTCGTAAAATGTATAATTAAAATTGAAGTTTGACAAATTAAAAAAGTTAATTACCTTTTAACAAAATTTTATAAGCAAGCACGCACTTAAATTACGTTAAATTACCTGTTAGAAAAATAACGTTAAAGATTAACTAACAATAAAAAATTGCATTAAACTTTTATCATTTTTGATCTACTTAATTACCAATGCAAAAAAAAAAAGTAATTCACTTATTTTCTACTTTGACTAATAATAAAAAAAAAAATTAGGGAGAATTGCAGTAAAGATATCAAACATTTCATTTAGTTATAGATTCGATCCAAATCTTTTATTTGTACCACTGTTGGTATTAAACATTAAAAAAATCACAACTCAAGTACAAAATGACGGTTTCCAACAATTTGACCCTAGAAACCATTAGTTGACCCCAAAAATTAAAATTTTAATATTTTCCTCAAATAATGCATTTTGGACATAACATATTTTCCATATTAAATGAAAAATTAAAGAATAAAAAAATTGCAATCCTCACCCTCATCTCTTTCTTCCCCAACCCCTCACCCAAAACCAATATCACCCCCAGCCCGCTGTCGGTCACCATCGACACTGCTGGCATCATTTACCCAACCTCTAGCCCCAATGTCGCCTCAACCTCCCAAAATCATCTATTTGAGAAAACCCCAATGCATTGCAGATAATTTCAATTTCACCCTCAATCCTCTCAATGTTAAATCTCTTCTTGTCAGTGTACAATTCGAGGGATCGTGTGGGAAGTGAAGAGTCTTCTGATGAGTAGGGGTGGACAAAATTCGACCGAACCCGTAAAAAACGCCCAAACCGAACTAACCTGATTGGTTCGGTCGATTTTTTGTTGTTTTTACACGGATTGGGTGTATAGACGAGTCGAGTCGAGTCGGGTCGGATTATAGGTTAACTCATAAAAATCGAATAAATCCGCCCAACCCAACTTGACTATATTTATGAAATTTACAAGTATTATGATATTGATTGGATGAAATTGAGTTACTATATTTCTTCACACAACCTCCAAGAACTACAATATTCAGAAAACCCTATATTAAAATGTGAGTTCTTGTTGGGGAAATTTTGTGAAATAGAAGAAAAGTTTGAGGAAACCATACACAAATTATGTACTAGTAATTAACTAGGTTCTATATATGCAAGCGCGATACATGAAAAGTTTTAAATATGACACAAGACATGGAAACTCTTAGAATAATATTATAAGACTTTGATAGAATGCATTTTATGAAAAAAGTATAAGCAAATACACATTCAACACAAAAAATTTTAATTGCTAAAAACATTTCTTAGCTTCATATAATTTAATATCAATCCGTCCATATAACATTTTCGAGCATGAAGTGTCAAAATAATTCAAATTTTTTGGTCATTGCAACTATAAAGACCTAATATTATACAAGTCATGAGTCAATTATAAATCTCTCTCAACCCGACCCACCTACTTTAATATTTGTTGACAAGTTGTTCCAAACCAACCAACCTAACCTAATTCAACCCCGATCGATACTTGATTGGGTTGGGTTGGATTAGGTTTCAACATTTACACTGGTTGAGTTGGTTTAAATTATTATCAAATCGATCGTGTTGTGTTGGGTTTACGATTAGGCAAAAACCGACCCAATCCAACAACATGTCCATCCTTACGGATGAGTAGTACGATGAAGACGATGTTGAGGGCTTAGAGGAACATAACTCGTAATTGATGTTATTATTCACGTTCCAGCGCTCGATTCTCGACGGCTTCTCTGGCAGCAGCTTCCTCTAGAACCGAAGCTGAAATTCATGAGGGATTTTGCTTCGCTTTAAGCAATGAATTAAGAATTGCAGTATTCGATGTATTATGCTAGGAATCTAAATCTATGAATTGAAAGAAAGTTTTCAAAAATTTTGAAATTGTTTTTCTTTTTGTGACACTTTTGTAAGACGAAGATAATTAGTGAAGTGTGCGGTAGGCTTGGGAAGCGGTGGCAACTGACGGCTTAGGTGGTGGTGGTGGTGCCTAATTTAAATACCGTGGAAGATTTCAAGAGGGTCAGCATTGTTGAACTCAACCCCTCCCCAACGCTAAAGAAGGAGATGACTTGAATTCTTTTAGTTCTTTCATGTGCTTGGCTTTGAGGTGGTAGTGGTAGTGTTAGTGGTGGTGGTGCCTAGTTTTGAGGCGGCATTGGGTCCAATGTTGAGGCAGGAGTGCCAACAGAGATTGGATAAAGTGGTTTTAGTTTTGGGGTGAGGGAGATAGGGAAGAAAGAGACAGAGTAGGGGTAGGGGAAGTGAATTTGGTTTTGTTTTTTGTTTTCTTAATTTTTGATCTAATGAGAGAATTGTGTTATGTCCAAAATACCCTAGTCTTATCTGGGGAAAACTATTTATTTTTTAGGGAGTCAATTGACAATCTCTGGGACCAAATTGATGAAAACCGTCGTTTTGGACTTAAGCTGCGATGTTTTTAGAGGTTTGGTGCATACGGTGACATAAATGAGAGGTTTGGGTCAAATCTATTACTAAATGAAAGATTTGGTATCGTGGCAGCAATTCTTTCCAAAAATTATGTTAAATTTTGCTAGCACGTGTTTGGCCAAACTATTTATAAAATGTCAAATCATTTTTATAACCACACCTTTTGTGAGACATATAAGTACTATTCACTTATTTTCACTCATTTGTATAAATTTATAAATTGTTTGTAAATACTTCATGTACAAAATTTAAAATTACTTATATGTGGCTTTTGTAAACTCATGCACTGAGAGACTAGGAAATGGTGCTTTAACGTAGTCTGAGCAAGATTCCAAAAGTTTCTTTTTCAGCTCTGCAAAATATTTAGTCTATGTTTGGTTCAGTTAAATTTTTTGATAAACATATAAGTTAACAATAAAGCTAGATGTACCTTCTATCTTGACAATGAGTTTAACACACCCCTATGTGGAAAATTTTTGGTCAGTAATGGGATGGATGTATTTGAAATTAATGGTGTAGATTGCTACCACATGGAAGAATGTCAAACTTAATATAACTCATATTATACATGTAGCATAATTTATAAGTTAAAGTCAAACTTTTAATTTTAATTACACATTTCGTGGATTCCAGAACTTTTCAACTGCTCATTTTATCAACTTTTATCAAAATTTACTAAAAATGTAGTTTTGATCTAAACCTAATAGGGTCTTAGTATTCTTCTTTGTTCTTTCAGATATCATGTGCCAATTGTTACAAGTATAGATTGTTTTTTGACAACACGACACAAAAACTTGGCTTTCTTGATTGCTAAAACCAGTCATTGAATACGATGTATTGAGACTCGTAATCATATATAGTGGAAAAGAGTGTTATATATTCGTGCAAAACCTGCAAGCGCTGACAAGTAATAATGTGATGAGTTGGGAGTATCGTTTCATGAGAAATAAGTTTTAAATTGAAATCTATTAATTTGTAATCAGGTTTGAATGTAAATTTAACAAAAGAGAATTGTGTTTATATATAAATTACTGTACTAGTTATCTAAAATTATTTTTAACTAAATATGCAAATGAATGTGCTCGGGTTCCAAATCCACCTATTAATATCCTATTTTTAATTCTCGGCCAATGTAATTTAGTGTGACTTGTGTTGACAATTGATAATTCAATTTTATTTAACTATCTCTTCCAAAGTAAGTTAAACATATACTAAGGATGGCCCGATCCTATTCCTAGTTCGAATTTCATATGCAAAATTTCAATTACACATTATCTATATGATAGCACATGCCATGCATGTTATTTCTAACATCTATTGTCCGCGTGTTGAAATTGTAGAGTTCTAAACATATCAACACTATAATATGCAATTAATTACCTAATTGATTATCAAGTATTTAAATAATTCAAGAAAGCAAATAAGACCAGTAAAGAATGCAAATTAACTAAACTATTTGGTCTTTGAATTGTAAATAAACAATAATTAGGTTCATCTTCATCCCAACATAAAAGATATCTAGTCTAGCATGATTTCTATAATATTACAAGAAGAAGATTGAAAAGATGTCACTCGGAACTGAATGGGTACAAAAAGTCTTGATCTTCAATTTTAAACTCGAAATCTTCAAGTTCTTGATGTAATTAGTCTTCAATTTTTTGCTATGTATGATATTCTTTCTAAAATATGTCAATGTACTATTCATCTTGATGAAATTTCTGATATGATGTGGTATGAGAAGTTAGAGAGATCCCTTGAATGTATGCTATTGTCTTGTACCTATAAGTGGTGGAATTAGGTCAAAAAAAGACACCCAATTTATATTTCAAAAGAGTTTGCATCAAATAAGGAAATTTGCCTCGTCACTCAAAATTTAGTCCATGCCTATGCATGGTACGTCTACTTGCCCACGCATAGGCAAATGAATTTGGCCTCATTAGGCAAAACTTTCCTCCTTGCCCACACATAGGAGCGCGTGCAAGCAAAAATTTTAGTCCCAAACTTTAGAAATAATCATTTTTCGCCAATTTTCATCATTTCTTTTAATCTCACCTTCATTCATTGAGTTCTATCGAGCAAACGATAAATACACGAGATCAAGACATAATAATCATAAAAACTCCTAAATGACTATATTTAAATGCCTAGATAAGTGTATAAAATACACTAATCAAACATCCCCAAACTTGAAAATTTGTTTGTCATCAAATAAAACGATAATCTATCTCAACAATACAACTACTAATTACTTAATTGGTGGCCAATCAATCAAGCAATGCAACAAAATTGATCAGATAACTTATAGTTTGTCTCATTACTAAAATCATTGTATTAAATATATGAACAACCTCAAAATCATAATATAGAAATCAATTTCTACTTATCCATGTAAAATTGAAGTTTACGTGAAGAATTTATTAAAACATTATAAATTTATAAGTTGTTTAAATTTCAACCATTAATGATCAAATATATCATTTTTCACTCTTGAGATACACCCAAATTTAATATTTTAACTCTATTTTCAATGTGTGATCTAAGGTTAACTTTTATACTAATATTCACCATCTCTAGTTTGGATAGATTTCACTAATTGCAAATCTACATCTCAATGAATAAAAATTCTCCTTTACTTTAATTGCTTTAATTGTTAAATGTTTTATTCTATCAAATAAGTGTTTGAGATTTAATCAATGTATGTAGTGCGTCTTTTGTTTCATGTACTAGCTTGATCTTTTTTTTAGTTTTCTTTTTGAGATATTTAATAAGTGTCCTCATTAATATATTTTATAGTGTATATCACTCATGAATCATGGCAACTTTTTCCCCTTTTTATATAATAATTACTACAATGCCCCTCTTTCTCAAAAACCAACATTTAACTTAAGATTTTCACATAGTTTCATCTTATTGACATTAGACAATCCACACAAAATTCTTCACTCCTCATTCATCTCAATATATTCGTACAAGAGTTCAGTCACCCTCAAACTATAATAAATTTGGTCTAAGAATGTATGATGTTATAGTGTTCGGATTTAGCATCTAAGTTCTACTACTTCAACCTATTCAAAATATGAATCAACTTATTCCTTTACAATGCAACTTAATTCATGTGTGCAATAATTATCAAATTTCGCATGAATAAGCAAAATGCAAATCTAAGCATGTAACTAACAATTCATAATTTCTAATATGTGCATTATAACCAGCAAAAGTAACTAACTAACAACACAAGCAACTAACTTAAAAAAAGAAAATATTTTTGAAATTTTACANTTAGACAATCCACACAAAATTCTTCACTCCTCATTCATCTCAATATATTCGTACAAGAGTTCAGTCACCCTCAAACTATAATAAATTTGGTCTAAGAATGTATGATGTTATAGTGTTCGGATTTAGCATCTAAGTTCTACTACTTCAACCTATTCAAAATATGAATCAACTTATTCCTTTACAATGCAACTTAATTCATGTGTGCAATAATTATCAAATTTCGCATGAATAAGCAAAATGCAAATCTAAGCATGTAACTAACAATTCATAATTTCTAATATGTGCATTATAACCAGCAAAAGTAACTAACTAACAACACAAGCAACTAACTTAAAAAAAGAAAATATTTTTGAAATTTTACACAATCACAGAAAAGTAAATAAAAGCTCAATGATTTTTTTTCACCCCAAACTTAAATCAAACAGTCCTCAATATCTCAAAATTATCGATTAAGAAAAATAAAAGGGCAAATAGGGAAATAAGAAACTTGCCAAATTTTTGTTTGATAGTGGAGGCTGATTTGGAATGAAGGTGTTGAATATGGATGCTACTCTTGGTTGCGTCCTTTTCCCTCGTCAATTGTAGGTTTGCTCGAATCAATCAATAGAATGAAATGAAATAATGATAAGCTTGGATGACGAAAACAGAGCTCATAAGTGTCTATTGTTTTTTCTGTTGTCGTGATCTTACAAAATAAAGAGAAACTAATCATAAATAATATAAAACACTTCATCTTAAGTTCAAACACATTACAACTTATAGGGCAATATGAGGATGAAGATAGATACTACTACTTAGCACATAGAAACAACAAAAACTACTTAACCTATTATCTTGAAAGCATAACAAATAAAACGGGAGAAGATTGGGTTGCCTCATAAATAAGCTTTTGTTTTATAGTCATTAGCTTGACTTT
>CAIGRL010003523.1:0-10171 GCA_903798325.1 Fraxinus xanthoxyloides | reverse complement strand
GGGGGGGGGGGGGGGGGGTTGGAATGTGTTTTGAAATAGTGGTTTTTAGGAGAAAGTGTGGTTAAAAAAATAAGGACAAGTTTTGGATTTATATTTTATATGTGAAATTACTTTTTATGGGAGAATGTGTGGTTGAAAATGAGTTTTTAAAAAAATGAAGCCCAAACAAAGGCTAAATTTACAAGTAACAGGAGCTCAGGCTAAAACACACACACACTTGAAACGCATTGTTCATATTACACATAAATTTATTAAAAAAATTATAAGTACATTATATACCATGTAAAATTTTCGAAGCAATCAAAAGATAAGCAAAACTTACCCATCAGAGTACCATATCCGTACAATTCCACGTTCACCGACGGTGATAAACTGAATTGATGATGAAGAGATTTTTTTCCTCCCAAGCTTCTGTATTGATAATGCCAAACATGAGGTGAAAGGAGATCCAGAATCAATTGTGCACACAGCTTCTAGTGCCTCATAAGTTGGCACAGTGATCTTACAGCTATAATCATGCAGGTTCCACAAATTCACAACCTGAAATTACTGTGAAAAAATTAGCAGGTTGTGACTAGTAAAGTATATTAAATTTTGATCACTGTGATTTGATCGTGTCTAGTACAGGACAACTGGACAAGCATAATTACTGCTAGCCAAAAGCACCGATAAATTTAGTAAGTGCAACGATGCTAAATCTGTTCTTTTAAGTTGTAAGGCTTTTCCAATTAGTTATCTGCAAGATTGCAGTTGCAATGGTAACTAATAAATATTCAGCCAGGGAAGGGAAATATGACAAATCCACTAAGGTTCAATATTGTGCAAGTAGAGAGCTTTGACTTCACTATGACAAACTCTCAAATATATGTCCAGTCAAACCATTACAAATTTGGTGATTTGAGAACCATAGTGCATGAGGGAAAATGGGTTCATACCTTATCTCTTCCGGCACTAAGCAAGGTCCATCCATCTTCAGATATTGACAAGGAAGTCACTGTGGATTGATGTTTTTCAAGCACTGCAACACACTTTTTGCTAGTAAGATCCCACACTCTAATGGTAGAATCGTCACTGCTAGAGAAAAGCTGTAAACAAAGCGCCAATTATGAGCTAACTTCAATTCTAATTTCCCAATATCTCGTATCACTATTATTTGCGCACTGATTTACACTATAATCAGCAATAAATTCCATTTTGAGATAAATACTCACAAGTAATCTATTAGGGTCAGGATGGAACATAATACTGGTCACAACCCCCTTATGCCCTTTGAAATAGTGGGTGCAGAAGCCTCCATCCACATCCCAAACCAGCACTTTCCTATCAGCCCCTGCAGTCGCCAGTAATCCTCCCGATGCATGGCAAGACATTCCCATCACCGGGCCTTCATGCCCCTATTTAATATAAAATAAGATAAAATCATATGACAACAAAAAATAAAACGGAACGAGTGCTTGGTCACTTTATATTGTACTCAAATATGTAATCAGCACCTTCCAAGAGCGTAGGCATTTGAGGGAGGATACATCCCAAACACGAATTTGTCGGCTGTGGCTAGCAGAGAAAAGGAACTTATCGTCCTGGCTGAGAAAGAGGGCTGTGACGGGCTCGGAATCGCCTTCGATAGTGGATTTAATGGAAGCATTGAACGAATCAACAATCTTGATAGTGTCATCGCAAGAGCACACGAGAAAAGAGCCGTCAGATGAGACAGCATAGGGGCCACCCGTGTAGAATTGCTGCAGCGATTGAGCGCACCTGTAGTTTTTCTTCATTGCAAAGGAAGAAGCCATGACGAAAGGGGTTGTGGGTGGTGATTCTGGTAAAGATTAGGGTTGAGGAAGCGAGAGGGAGAGGGAGAGGACGACAAGGTTTTAGCCGTTCAGGGTTTTGGTTGTTAAGTCTAATACTAATTTTATCATTAAAAAGGGAAAATAAAAAGAGAAATCATGACGTTTTAAAAAAGATTTATTCCCTAAGTATCGAGAATAACTCACGTAATTTGTACATGAGTAATACTATTTATTGTTATTGAGATTACAAATACAGTTTATGTGGTGTTAATGTGGCACCTTTTATTTAACTTATCATTTAGAGCCACGTAAATTATGTTTGTAACTCCACTGGAAATGAATAACATTATTCTTTTACATAATGCAGTTGTGCCAGCATTCTGTGCATATATGGGTGTGTGTGTGTGTTTTTTTTTCTGTGCCGAGAAAACCAAATACCATCAAAATCATGGGAAAACCAATTCAATGAAAAGGTGGAAAATGGGGTCACGTGAGGTAAAGTTGGAAAACCAATTACCGAGAAAAAATTTCGTATCAAACAGCTGAAAGGTGGAAAATGGAAAATAATTTCCAATTTCCATGGAGAAATCTTCCTATCAAACAAGTTTTATGGAACAGTAGATTGATGGAGAATGTGTGGTTGAAAAGGAAGGAAAAATTATGGATGTGATATAAAATATTATTTTATTAAAGAATGTGTAGTTGAAAATGAGTAGAAGAATGAGAATGAGATTTTTAATGGGAATCAAACATGATGTTAATTATTTTCAACTTTAAGTCATACATTATTTGAATGGTTTTGCTACTTGTACATTGATACCCCTCACAATAGGGGGGTTTAAGCTCAATAAAAAAATCGTGGGCCTCCTACTGTGAGTGAGCATGTACATTAAAATTTTTTTATTTGTATATCGAAATTGAAACATCGATGTAAATCTTCTCACAGTATGAGATGCTTACGTCCAATAAAAAACGTGAGCCCATTAGAGTGTGAATTCTGGTGTACAGGTAACAAAATCCTATTTGAAAAGTGATTAAAATATCTATAATGCCATTGTTACTAAAAAAAGATAATTTATAAAAAAATTACTTGCAATTTAGCCCCAATTTGGTATTTTTTTGGAAAAATATTATTTTGAATAGTGAGTTTTTTCAAAATGTGTAGTTAAAAAGTATGAAATTTTTTTTAATTTATGTATAGAATATTTTAATATGTGAATGTGTGATTAAAAATGAATATATATAAAAAATAATTTTGAAAGAATGAGAAATAAACGAAGGCTTAATTTGTTCAAAATATATTACAAAAATTTTAATTGACATGTTATTTACAGAATTCATTGACTTGATTTAAATTTAAATTATATAATTTACTTATTTTATTTTGAAATATTACATTGATTAATATATCACATTAACATAGCATTCTATTATATATCATGATCATTGATTAATAATAAATTTTAAAAGTGCATAATTTTTAATTTACTAGAGTATAATGTTGTTTAGCTGAATTTTACTCAAATTGTAAAAATGCATGTTTATATTTAACATATAGCCCTTGTTTGGTTCAACTAAAATATTAAATTAAAATTGTTGACATTGAAAAATATATAAATAAAATTCAAACAACTTAAGATGAAAGTAGGAACTCGATTGATTGTAAATCAATAGATTACAAGTGTTTAACACCACAAATTCTTCCTTCTCGTGAATATGATATTTGAAATATGACTAAGTCAAGAGAGATTGTAATGTCAAATTTATCCCCTCTTTTTCCTTCTTTTCCCTCTCTTTATGGTGAAAATTCTACGTTCACCCTTCATTTACACATCTTGTCAGCTACAGTGCCGAGTTGAGAAGGTACACTGATTGTCATGTTTGGATTGTTCAAAGAGCTTGGCCTGTTAGATCATATGAGTTAATCTCATATGTGGTCCCCAACAATTAATGAATTACTTGGGGAGGGAAGCTAAAGCATTTCATTGGCGTGAATAGTGAACGTTGATGTAAGATCTGTCAGGTATCATTTATTTGTGGATAATTCGCATATCCGAACTCACATTAGCATAGGCTTACGGTACACGTCAAACTGTATTTTGTCAACCTCGGAGGTCAGTCGTCAATAAAAATTTAAGTCAAAGTCAACTATTAATTTTAACAATATATTTCATAAAATTCACAAATTTTCAAATACACATTTCATCAATTTTTATCAAAAGTTACTAAAAATTTATTTTTTATCGAAATCAAATAAGGGCATAATCTAGTTTATAAATATATTTTTTACCGTAAGTTTGCACTTAATAATATTTAAATTATTTGTGTGTGTATATATCACTAATGGATTATGGTCCTTTTATGAAAAGACCAGTGCACATAATTTTAATTAGAAAAAAAAATTGTACTTGCATTATTAACCTTTGCAAAAGTTGCAAATAGTCCTCATACTTCATGTTTGGTGGAGAATAAAAAAAGATTTTTTTGCAGATTTGGGTATAATGAAATGGATATGATAAACTAGACCCAAATGAGATGAATTGATTATGGAATAAAAAATTGGCAAATTTGAGTTTCGATCATGTGTGCCCATAGGCTATTCAACCATGCGTACACATGATTTGAGCCTGCATAAACGGAAGCAAAAATGATTTTACCATGCGTACGCATAGGCCAAAAAACCATTTGTTAGACTTTTTTTTTACCCTAGGCAACTTTTTATTAAAATACTCAACTTTTTACGTTAGTATGGCACTATTTCGTAGATGGTGAATTGAAATCTATAAATATGTGATAGATTTCAATTACAAACATAACAAATCAACAATCAAAACCATATTATAGTGTTTTTAAATCGAATGCATTTACATATTCAAACATTCAGCTTTCAAACATTGATTCTTGACTTTCTTGTGTTAAATCAATCTTGTATGAGTTTCGTAGTTTCAATGCTACGTGGGTTCGCATTAGTTGGTATGAAAGTAAGGCTCCAAAAATCAATGGTATATCTTATTTATTTTTTCTTTTTGTTTGAATCTTTTGTTCTTCATTTTCTTCGTGTTCTTCACATCCTTTATTTTTAAGTCTCCAAAAAGAAACTCAAAACTTGTTTATGTGCTCATTCAGCATCCAAATCAGTTTTTATTTCTTTTGCTGGTATTGAGTTGAATTTTCGAGCAAAAAAATGAAACAAAATTGCCAACAGCATACAATTTCATTTTTTTTGGTAAAAAAAATTCCAAATTCAAAAGTGTCCAATTCCAATTCAAGCAACACCTTCTTGAATATTTCATGTATCCATTCAAAACGTCAAATCATACTTTTTGAGTCATTCTAGAGACAATTTTTCTTACTCGAATCTTTGTTTGAAACTCTACAAGAATTAATTTTGATTGAGATCGAAATAATTCTTTGAAGCACTTGCAATAAAGCACTAAGTGGAAAAACGTAAGAGTTGTGAGACTAATACAGGGAAAAAGCCAATTTAAGTGACACATGAGTGCATACATGTGAGGTAAATGTTAAATTAGAATTAGGATGTCGGATAGAAATGGCTCTACTTCAAGCAGGAATTTTAGTCAAGTCAACATATCGGATGAGGTGATATGATGATTCGAAAGGTTGTTTGAGTACGTGAGAGACGGATTGGATCGACAATACACATTATTTGCTAACTTACGTATAGAACAACCTAGAGATATTCCCAACTTAAGAAGGCAGGGAAGGGGGGGTCATCGAGCGGATTTTGCTGGTGAATGAAAAGTGGATAGTAACATTAATGAGGATGCATTAGTGGATGTCGAGTTAGGAAAATTGAGAGATAGAGGAGCTAGGCATGAAATGAAGGGTAGAGATATTGTTGGAGATTGTGTTGATAGAAGTATGGACAAGATCAAAATGACAATTCTTTCATTCAAAGGAGGAACGATTTGAAGGCATACTTAGAGTGGGAAAAGAAAGTATAATTGATATTTGATTGCCACAATTACTCGGAGGAAAAAAGGCAAAGATTATGGTGCTTGAATTTACCGATTATGCTATCATTTGGTAGGACCGAGTAGTAACATCCAGGAGATGGAACCATGAGAGATCGACTAATACATGGGAAGAATTGAAGAATATCGCAAGGAAGAGGTTCGTGCCTAATCATTATTATATGGAGTTCCATAAAAAATTGCAAAGCCTCTACCATGGTTCTAGGAGTGTGACGGATTATCACAAGGAGATGGAGATTCCTATGATTAGAGAGAATGTTGAGGATGATTGGGAGGCCACCATGGTCCGATTTTTGAATGGTTTGAATATGAAGATAGTAATTTGGTAGAGTTGCAACATTATGTGGAGTTGGAAGACATGGTACATGTAGTTTTGAAGGTAGAAAAGCAATTGAAAAGGAAGGGGATAGCTAAATATTCATCGGGTTCTTCGGGTTCTAATGCTTCTTGGAAATCGAAATGTGATGATAATAGAGACGATAGGGTTGTTTCCAGTACTAAGACCGAACCACCAAGGGACAAGGAGGAAATTTTTAGCAAAATTACACCCAAAATGGATTCTCAACCTTATAAGATATAGGATATCAAATGCTTTAGGTGTTTGGGATCGGAGCACATTGCTTCTCAATATCCAAACAAAAAGGCAATGACCTTACGCGACAATAGAGAAGTGGTGAGTGAAAGCGATGGTGATGATATGCTTGCGTTAGAGGATGCTAATGAAGGAGATGGAATAAAGTACCCTCTAGGATGTGAGTTACTTGTGGTGATACGTGCTCTCAATACACAAATTAAATTAGATGATATGGAGCAGCAACGTGAGAACATCGTTCATACTAGATGCCAAGTCAAAAAAGGTATGTAGTTTGATTATTGACACATATAGTTGTACTAATATTGCTAGTACCACACATGTTGAGAAATTAGGATTGACTACAATAAAACATCCAGAACTTTATAAATTAAGTGGTTAGGTGAATGTGGAGAGGTTGGGTAGGGTATGTAGGCAAGTTTTGGTGAATTTCTCAATTGGGATGTATAGTGATGAAATGATGTGTGATGTAGTTCATATGTATGCTGGGAACATTTTGTTGAGAAGGTCATGACAGTATGATAGAAAGGTGAAACATGATGGATTCAAGAATAGGTACAACTTTGTAAAAAATGTTACTTTTGTAACATTAACACCACAACAGGTCTATGATGATCAATTGAGATTGAGAGGTGAGGAAGAAAAAGAAAAACAAAAAAAGGCAAAAGGAGAGTCAGAGAGAAAATAGTTATGTGGCTAATTGTGAGAAAAAAAGAGCAAAGCCACAAGAAAGAAAAGAAAAAAAGTTTATTGAAAGGAGAGAAAAATCAAAAGTGAGTTTCTAGATTGAGAGGACTCTAGTGAGAACCAACAAACCCCTCCACAGTTTGGATATTTCTTTATTGCAGGAATTCAAAAACTCATTCCATAAAAACTTATTTTGTGGGATACCATCTGATGCTGCCAAAAACTCGTACCTGGGCAAACCCGACCCGAAGTGAAGAACTCCACGCAATCCGACCTTTACTACCTGAAACAAAGGTGTCGAGATGTGTCATCGTCGCCCCTCCGATGCTTAAGTCAGACAAGCACTCAAGAGAAACTTATATTGAGTGCTTTATGAAAAAACATACCTGAATAATGGACTAGGTTGCGTATTTATAGAGGGTGGAGGTGGAATCCTAAAAGAACTCAACATTCCTCATTAAATGTGTTTTTGTGGTGCTAGGATTGCGATATTTGAGTTAAGGTGAGACAAGGTAACTGGGGAGTTAGCGTTTGAATTAAACTAGTATTCTAGGGACAAGTGTGACGAGGAGAAGGACACGTGAGTTAGGGGACTAGGTTGCGTCTATTTAACGGGGCCGGACCGGGAACTAGCCCAAAAATAGTGGGATGAGGTCGGGCCATATGGGTCGATCAATATGGGCCCGACCTCAATAGTGGACTTAAAAAGGCACATTTAATGTGGATCAAGGTCGAGCTCGGTTTGGTACAATCACCATCCATCGAGTATCCAATTGATTTGATACAAGTGGAGAATTTGTTGAACATTGAAGGAAAATCGTTCAACTATGGCATGATAAAGAATCAATACCGTATACATGGGTTAGATGGTAATCTAGCACGTAGTAATATTTTTTCACATGAGGTGTGTACTTTTACACGTATTAATGCATTTAATATTTATATGAGAATAACAAGTCATTTGTCATATGCATTCATTGGTAATCAATTACTAATTAATGATATTCTATTACGTTGCAATGAATTAATTGATCATGATAGACATTTGGGGTGCATTGTTGGTGATTTGAGGCATGAGAATCTATATTTCAATCTTGAAGTCCTTAACTATTTTGGGTCGGATTTAAGGAATATGTTGGGAACCAATTTAGTTTCCTCTACTACTTGTACTGCACGATTTGATATGGTTTATGGTTTAAATCCATTAACTTTGTTTGGTTTAATTCTTTTAACTATTATTGTAAGTGGTATTTTAGAAATGAAGTAGGGAATATAATTATATGCATCTCAAGGTAGCAAAAGGGAGAAGCATAAAGTATTCAAATCAAGTGTTTAGGTTTGGGTGCTTAGGCAAAAATGGCATGTTCGAATGCAAAAAAGATTAAGATTACATCCTAGAGGTGATGGACCATTCCACGTCATTGAAAAGATTGAAACCAATGGCTACAATTTGGATCTTCAAGGTAATTTTATGGTAATTTCCATTTGTATTGTTTCTTATCTTTCTCTTTTTGATGTAGGTATATATTCAAGGTCGAATTCTTTCGAAGATGGGAGGAGATGATGTGATCCATGATACGAGAGCAAGTCCGAACAAATTGTAAAGACATACACAATTTGATAGATATCTCGTTCTTCATTCAAATAATTTTTAACTTATCAATAATTAAATTCTTGTGGCACTCTACAATTTAAATAAGGTTCATAAGTTTTGTAATCAAGGGGTCAAGATATTGTTAGCGATTCTCTTTGTTCTTTGATTCAATAATTTATTGGGTCGAGCTTTTGAAACGTTGATTCTTGACTTTCTTAGGTTTGTTCTGATTTTTAGCGAGTTTCATAGCTACTACTGCTACGTGGGTTCGAATCACAATTGTAGTTGCATGATGGTGTATACCTTAGTTAATAATGATAATAGAAAAAAAGTTATTATTTGAATTTCAAAGGTGGTTATGACCTACAGTCACTAACGGTTGATGCAGTGAAAGATTTGGTTTTTAATATAGCATGTGATTCTTTTTGGTTTGAAGAAGATGATAGATAGATTATAGCTTGGGACCGAGACAATGTTGTACTTTGTTCGATATATGTATGTGTCGAAAACGTGTGAACTAAATTTTTCATTAACTACACATAGGTTAGTTAATGATTTGTGAAAAATTGTACTACTTCAAATAATATAGAAATATCTTAACGAAACCCAACAAATACAACGATTCATAACTAAAAGAAAATTGTAGCGCCAGTCCTAAATTTTAAAAAATGTGCAAATTTTACCTCAACATCAAATTGTTGGTCCCCAAACCTTTCAAATTGGCGCAACTAAAGGACCTAGACGATTTTCATTCAAAAAATCCGTTACTTGACTAGATATCAATTTTGATAATAATTTGACCAATTTCGAAAAGGGTAGAATAGTCGTCTAAAATTTTATTCGTTAGAAGGGTAATTTACATTGGAAATCTCAAACATTTAAAAAATGTGAAGCGAATATCCAAAGCCTTAATACATGTGCGCCAAAAAGTACTCTAATGGTTTTCGTTCAAAAATCTATCAATTGACAAAAATATTTCTCTCCCAATCTACACAACCACCCAACCATAATATCTAATCCCCTGCCCATCTGTTGGTAGGTGAGAAGCCTTCGCCATTTTTGCTACCGTTGGTGTTGAAGATATTTATTTATCGTTATTTATTTCTTAGTTTTTTAAAGTTTTTACTAAGAGAAAATGGAGCTAATAGAGATGGGGAAAATGGAATCGACGGAGGTCGAGGAAATGAGGCGACGAATGTGGTTGATGCTGATGTGGGGTTGAGGTTACCAAATATATTCATCTTCACCGATCCATCCGACCTCGACCATTACATAAAACTATTACATGGAACAAGCCTCATCCATCTGGACTAGTGAGCCTTAGAACAACCACCACTATCTCATTTCCTCCATGATAAGTTTATTTTATACACTTATTTAGGCTCTAAAATATTGATATTTCGTAATTTTTTTAATGAAATTATAGTCTAATTTATTATATAATATGTAATTGGGTGAAACTCGATAAATGGAAATAGATTTGAAAGAAAAAAAGTGAAAATTGGAGAAA
>CAIGRL010003504.1:0-13078 GCA_903798325.1 Fraxinus xanthoxyloides | reverse complement strand
TTGGAGAACGATCCTGAATCTTAGGAGTTTCCATTTAAATCGAATTTTTCCATTTATGGAAAAATATGGTTTTTTTTTATTATTATTATTTATTTTTCGAATTTTGCTAGAATTTTACTATTTAAAACATTGTAAACCCTTTGAGGCAGCAGATTATTGAATTGAATAAATATTTTTGTGAGTTTTCTCTCATTTTTGTGAAATTGTTCATCTTTCCTATAATTTTTTGCTACGTCATAAATACATGTGGACATTGTGGTGTACATATAGCATTAATAATTAAACGAAAAATTAGCTGTAAATACTGAGAACTAGATTCCCAGATATAAAGAAATTGCAAAATTTTAATAATAATATTATTTAATACATCATAATTTACGGATTGATGTATGAAATGATGACATTGAAGGAACAAAAAATAGAGAATTAAAAAAATAAAAGAAGTCAATTAAAAACTAGTTAATACAATTTACATTATCATCCTGTAAATTATATGTGCAAATAAAATTACTCAAATTTTAATATCTATGATATATTAAATATCATACCAAGTGAAAATCATTTTTGAACTATCTATCCTTACTACTATTCAATTATTTCAATAGTACTTTACTTTGCATTTTTCAATGTATTTAATTATTTAAATAAAACCCCACTTTTTATTTTTCAATCTGTATTTAATTTATTGATCATTTCAACCATTTGAATAGTATCGTCAATAATTACTTTGTCAACTATTTAGTTATGATGAATCATTTTTTGAAAGATTTTATCCCTATAGTTTAATTATTTAAATAATACATTACTTTTCATTTCTCAATATGTATTTAATTATTTCAATAATATCACGCATTCTGTTTTTTAATATGTATTTAATTTATTAATCATTTGAGTCATTTGAAAAATATTATTATTAATTATTTTGTCAATATTTAGTCATGATGAATATACATTTGATACATCCATTACCTTACTTTTCGTTTTTCAATTAAATACATCTGATAGATCCATTATCTTTTATTTCTCAATTTGTACTTGATTTATTAATCATTTGAACAATATCAAATATCACAACAAGCGAAAATTATTTTTGGACGATTGTATCCTTACTAAAATTCAATTATTCAATACCACTTTACATTTCAATTTTCAATATGTATTTAATTAGTTCAATAATACCCTACATTTCATTTTTCAATATGTATTTAATTTACTAATCATTTGAAGTATTTGAACAATATTATCATTAATTATTTTGACAACTATTTAGTTATAATGAATGTACATTTGACACATTATTGCCTTAGTTTTCATTTTTCAATATGTATTTAGAGCCCGCGCTTGAGCCCTATTTTTTTGTGTAAAATATATTTCAAAACAATGGATTAATGAAAAATGTGTGATTAAAAAATAAGAAAAATACTTGAGTTTGCGTGTAATATTATTTTATTGAAAAATATGTGATTGAAAATAAGAGAGAAAAATGTATTTTAAAAAAATGAGGATCAAAATGAGTTTAATTTATTTTACTATATTTGATATATTCATTAACTTTTTTTTTTTGTTTTTGTTTTTCAATATGTATTTGATTTATTTAATCATTCGAATAGTATTACCATTATTAGTTTTGTCGATTATTTATTAATGATTAATGTACATTTGGCATATTGATTCTACTTGATTGGATGGTAAATTAAATTCATTAAAAGTTTTTTGGAATAAATGATGAATATTATTAGAGTTTTCTTTCAATAGATTGATTCAATGAATGTTAAGATATAGAGAAAGTAAATGAAGGACATGATGAGTATCTATAATAAACATATAGTTTATAATATATTAAATATCACATCAAGTGAAAATTATTTTTTGGACAATTCTATCTTTAATATCATTCAATTATTTCAATAATATATTAAATATTAAGTCAAGTGAAAATTATTTTTTGAATGATTTTATTTTTATTATAATTCATTTATTTCAATAATACATTACCTTTCGTTTTGAATATGTATTTAATTTATTAATCACTTGAATAATATTATCATTAATTGTTTTGTCAAAATGTTTAGTTTATGATGAATGTACATTTGATACATTCATTACTTTACTTTTCGTTTTTCGACATGTGTATAATTTATTAAACCATATTAGATAGATTCATTACCTTTTTGTTTTCAGTATGCATTTGATTTATTCAATCATTTGAACAATATTATCATGAATTATTTGTAAATTATTTGGTTATAATTAATGTACATTTGACAAATTCATTTCACTCGATTGAATAGTAAATTAAATTCATTAAAAAAATTGGAACAAAGATAAATATCTTTTTAATTTTCTTCCAAATGATTTATTCAATAAATATTAAGATATGGAAATCTATAATATATTAAATATCACATCAAATGAGATTTTTTTTTGATGATTATGATTTTAATGTAATTCAATTATTTTAATAATATGTTACTTTTCACTTTTCAATATCTATTTAAGTATTTCAATAATACCAATTTTCATTTTTAAATGTATATTTAATTTGTAATCATTTGAATCATTTGAAAAATATTATCATTAATTACTTTTTCAATTCTTTAGTTATGACGAATGTAAATTTAACACATTCACTATCTTATAACTTTTCATTTTTTTAATATGTATTTAATTTATTTAACTATATTTGACAGATTAATTACATTTTCTTTCTAATATATATTTGATTTATTTAATCATTTAAACAATATTTATTGTGAATTGTTTTGTCGTTTATTTAGTTATGATCAATGTATAATTGACATATTTATTCTATTTGATTTGATAATAAATTAAATTAATTAAAAAAAAATTGGAACAAAAGATGGATATTTTTTAAAAATTCTTCCAATTGATTTATTTGGCCCATGTTTGGGCACTATTACTTCGCATTTTTTGGGGGTGGTAATTTTTTTTGGAAAATGTGTGATTAAAAATGAGAGATTTTTTTTAAGATTACGTGTAATTTTATTTTATTGAAAAATATGTAGTTGATAAGAAGAGAAATTTTTTTTTTTTAATATAATGGGAGCCACATAGGGGTTTAATGAATGTTAAGATATAGAGAAGGTATATGGGGGAGGACATAATGCTTATCTATAATAGATCTATAGTATATTAAGCGCATGTTTGTCCCTTATTTTTTTTGTCCAAAATGCATTTTGAAATAATATTTTATTAGAGAATGTGTAGTTAAAAAATAATAAAAATTGTGGGTTTGTATATAACATTATTGTATTGAAAAATTTGTGGTTAAAAATAAGAGAGAAAAAATGTATTTTGAAAATAATGTGTACCAAATAAGGGCTAAATATCACATCAAGTAAAAATAATTTTTTAGACGATTATACTTTTACTATAATTCTTTTATTTCAATAGTACTTTACTTTTCGTTTTTAATATGTATTTAAATATTTTAATAATATTCTACTTTTTATTTTTAAATATATATTTAATTTATTAATCATTTGAATAATTTGACACATTCATTACTTTACTTTTCATTTTTTGGTACATGTTTAATTTATTTAACCATATTTGACGGATTCAGTACCTTTTGTTTTTCAATATGTATTTGATTTGTTTAATCGTTTTGACAATATTATCATGGATTATTTTGTCAATTATGCAGTTATAATCAATGTACATCTGATAAATTCATTCTACATGATTGAATAATAAATTAAATTCACTAAAATTTTTTGGAACAAAAGATGAATATTTTTAAATTTTTCTTCTAATTGATTTATTTAATGAATACTAAGATACTAAGAATGTAAATGGGGAGTATTTACAATAAATTATTTCAATCTACATATTCAATGCATATTAAGCGAATATGAATAGATGATGATATTCGTTGGATATATATTGAGTTCAAATAGTAAATGAATGGACAATTCTAATTGAGTTCTTCAGCTATTTAAATTGTTTACACAAATTGATTTTTATTTTATTTTAATCAAAAGTTCGCTCTGCATAAATAATGTGTATTAATTATTTTTTATATCTCACATTTTGAAATATTATTTTTATAGCACTTATAAAATATTTCAGACCACGGGATTTCAGTATTGTCATTTAAAGTGGTAAAAATAGAATAATAAAAGAAGGCCCGCGTTCTTTCTTCTACTACTGGACCAACTGTTTTCTTTCTTTATGCAAATCGCGTGTGAATTCATATCGTGTGGGGGCCGCGCCCCCTTCTTCCGGCGGATTTGGGGCAGGCATGACTTTCGGGCCTACAAATCACCGACCACGCAAAACTTCTCCAGAAGAAACGTATAATATGGCTCGTGGTAGTATCAAATCCTGACACGTGCAAACTAAAGCGAACAGAGAGTTAAATTCAACACCAAGCCTTCCAACTACCCGTAACTGCTAGAATCTGTGGACCGTTACTACAACATCCAGATGGACCAATGAGAATCTCCCATGTTGCATGTGATTGAGTCCGTACACGTGCGGTGGTTTGAGAGGAGTAGCTTTAGATTTCAGACACAAAATCTGTCTGAATTTTCTATTTCTTTAAATTAGATTTGGACAGTTGTTGTAATGAATTGCGGGTTAGAATATTTTTAACCCTCTTTTTACGAAACATATCACGCGTTTATGTTTGGGTCAAGTGCATTTTTGTCGGCAAAATATAAAGTTGATTCTTTATCTTGTAAATTTCTTAAACAATTTTTATCTAGTTACTGGGTTAGTAAGTTTAGCTTAAGATTGAGCTCATTTTTTTCAAAAACTCATTCTTAATCACACGTCTCTCATAAAATAATTTTATAAATAATTCTAAATTTTATTGAACACTAATTTATGTATCAATATATCATATGTCCTATACAAATGTCATAATTCATTGTATTTAATTGAACTTATAATTTAATGTCACTAGTGTTTTTACATAGATTGATGTTAAACACGAGTAGTGCTATAGAACATTAATTTCTTCATATTTTTTAATCATACGTTCTCCAAAAACCAATATTCGAAAACCATTTTTTTTTCTTTTTCAAAATGGGGCTCAAACATGATCTTAATCTTAAACCTTATGTATGTGCCATATTGCCATTGGTAGCTTCGTTAATTTTTGTGCGCAATAGAATTGACTTCCAGTTTCATGTTTGCTTGGCTATAGTATTAAAGTCCAATTCATGACGACTAGCTACGTGCACACAAATTTTCACGTTTATTTAACTGACGAAGTGACTAAATTGAAACTGGGAGAGAAATTCAGGGCCTGGTTTGAGACAATAAACTTTAAAGACTAATTTGGAATCTTGTTGTAACTTTAAGGACCAATTATGCATTTAACACGCTATTTTACATATCATGAGTGTCGGTACTACAGTACTTGTTTATCCTAAACTCAACTATTCTTGTTTCATGCATTTTTCTTCCTGATGACTTGTTAAGAATGCTTTTCGTGCATCATGGGGAATTGTATCGAGTGAAAATAGTAAAGTATATAAAGTTATATATAGATTGTGCCGCCCCCAGGGCACATCTTCAAGGGATAAAAGGAGCAGGTTGAAAAACTCCAGTTTTGCTTGAAACTGCTGTGTCAAGGGTTCGAATCCTGAGATATGAATTTGGCACTTGAGTAAGTGCAAGTGTACAAGCAGTCTTCCACCTTATACTCTTGAAGACATAACCTGCGATTTACCTTCTTCACCAAATCCAGTGGGGACCGTCAAGGTTGCGGTTCATCCTTTTATATATAAATTGTGCTCGAAGAACGTATTGTACTACATTTAAGATGTGAAGGAGGTGGCTATATTACAGTTTGGTCCAAAAATCACTCCCCTACTACAAGGAAGGAAAAAAATATGAGGAAATGGAATTTAAAACATTACTATTTGCCCCCTTTTTGGTTAAAATCTAAGTTAACGTCAACAATTAGTCAATATTTGACTCCCTTTAAAACAAAACAATTTATTTTTCATACTTATTTTTAATCATACATTCACACAATAAAATATTTACATACAAAACCAAATTTTATCCCACATTGTTGGATAATCATAGGGAGACGTGTATATGGCACTTTTGCCTTGTACATGTAGCAAAGTCCGTATTCAAAATATTATTTTTACAAAATATTTGTCATCAAACAGGGGTTAGTTTTAACCATATACTTTATATGATTCACAACATTTTAAGCGCACATTACACTACTTTTCATCAAAATTTACTAAAAATTTGATTTTTTTTTTAATCTAAATTAAGTAGGGTCTACATGTTAAAACATTATTTATGACAAAATACTCAAAAGTAGAACTTTGTGTGGATTTGTTGAACTTATAGTATACAATTGAAACAATATGTACAAGTAATATTCAACAAAGTAACATTAATTTCTGCTAATAAAACTGCAATGCTTTCAATCTATACGCATATATGCCGCATTGGTTTTTTTTCTTCCATTTAGTGTTCGCTGGTCTCCTTTTAACATCGATGGGATCGTTATTTTCATCATCTTCTCCAAATTCCTGCAGAACTTCCAATTTTAAATGCTCGAGTCCAAATTTATTCCTTATCTGTTGGTCGTGCTGCAATACCAATTATATAAGTGACCAGAAAGAAATCGTTACAAAACTGATGTTCGGGTTGAAAACAGTAGTAATCATCGAACTTCTGATGAATTGCAGGTTGATTAAATAATTGAAGACTGATCGAAAAAGTTGACGTGACAGTCTAGTTAGTATTCTAGCAATAAATATACGAACAGTCACATCGCCCGTTCCACAGACACGAACGGATTAAGCAAATTGTTAGAAGATTAAACTAAGAATTACCATTTCTCTTCTGGTATTCGACTTTTTGCTTTAACTGTTTGTTGAAAGACTTTGCTGCCATGAAGACGTTTGCAGGTCTTTCCCAGCCCTGTCCGAATACGCCATAGCCTTCCTTAGGTTGAGGTCGAATCAAGTATTCCAGCACTTCAAGCTCTTCTGTATCCACCCAATAGATGCAATTTACAGGACATGAATCAACTGATATCTGTAAATGCACAGATGAAGTTAGCGCATGAAAGACATATGTTTCGAGTAAATGTCCCGATTGAGCATCATCGACAAAACGGCCTGCATACCTCGATTTGTGTGTCGTCGTCGCCATACTGAAGTTTGACACGTGCAGTTCCCACTGCTTCGTCCATGGTGAATGTGTTGCCTGCATGGTGCACGCATTCTCTACAACCTACAAATTCAAATGGAGTACAAGTATCAAACCACAGTATCGTGTAAGCGTTGAATTATTTCGTCCAGAACTTTTAAGTTATTGAATTGTTTGGAGCCTAGTGATGCTATTAATTTAACCCCTCATCCACGGATTGACATAATATTACGCAATCCACTATAGATATGTATTCGTGATTTGCTTGATTTTCATTGGAATAATCCTATTTAGTCCGATTAATAAGTCACATTCTTTCATTTAATTTAACTTTAATTAAACTTATCTTGTAGTGCTAAATGGCCTCAAATTTTATACAAGTTCTAAATTCTAATAATACAGAGACATGAGTTACTATAAATCAATGTACATTGTTTGCTTATTTTCTTATTATATTGCTCTTGATAGTAGGGACTAAGGCTTCATTTTTAATATAAACTTCTAGATGAGGAGATTCATGTAACATCAAATTGAGCAGATGTCCTAAGTTCAAGTATCGCGATAATCCATTTTTGAAAGCTATTCACAAAAAAATTGAATTTGACCGATAAGTAAGAGGACGTTTTTAAGGATTAAATTTAAATAAGTTACCTATACAAGCATTCTCATCAACGAATATAGCTTCGGATCTCAAGGGGCCTTTCCACGAGCTCGTTGCACCCAACCTCATTAGGCCAATCGAAGCATCATACTCTCGTCTGAGATTCTCCTTCATTAAAACCTCATAGGCTTTATTCAACTTAATAGTATTCTCATGACCCTGAAACAAATGGTAAATCTCAAAGCTGTAGATAATAGTGTTAGGACAAAAATTTACATACATAGGAAGAAGTAAAAGAGACAGACTTTTTCTCCGGCAATGTCTGGATGGTGTTTTTTCTGCTGTTTTCTGTATGCATCTTTTATTTCTTGAGAGCTTGAATTAGTAGAAACTCCCAGTTGTTCATAGTAATTCTTCTTTCTTTCACAACATCTTACTGCAATAGATCTCGTCCTCCTACTCGAGTAGATATAAATGTTAAAAAAACCCAACAATTTTCGAGTTCAAGGCGTACGAGACCACTTTAAGAACTATGATATGTATCAACTATTACCTGTAAATGGGCTTGTTAGAACCGAGTCGTAGATGAATTTCAGCAGATTTTGGACTTGAGAGTTGAGAAATGGAGAAAGATGCCAACATGTTTCTATTCCAGTAACTTAATTTTTGCTATTGTTTTCAATTCTGCAAAGAATATTCAGAGCTTAGATATTTTCAGTAGATCAGCAAGATATTTATTTATTTATTTATTTATTTTTTTGTGGCTTATTGCCTTTTAAAATTGTTGTAGCAAAAACGTATCCATCCCTCTAATAGACGGTCTTTATGAAAGTGCGATTTTAGGAGGAAAAGAAAAACTGTACCATTTGTCCTCATAGTTTCAACAGCAAATTCATCCACAATCTTTAAAATACAGCAACTCCTCTTCAACCTTTTAGTATTATTGCAAAATAGTCATTATGAATGATATCCGTCAAAATTTTTGTTGAAATGACAATTACATTTATTTTTGAATAACATGTAGATAAATATAAATAAAAAGGAAACAAAAAGGGGAACGTGGTGGTTGGGTTCAGGAAACCTTGGGTAAAAAGGAATGGAAAGTGAAATGAGGAGAAGACTAAGTGAATTATTTTTAACCACAAAATATGACTATGGAACATTGAACCATTTCATCTAAGGATGAAAATTAGGTTCGGGCAGTCTTCCAATTCCCTATTTCATAGAAAGTATTTTTTCCTTTTTAAGCATGTTTGGGATATGATCGAAACACTTTATCCCTATTTTTGTCCCGTTAGACTTCTTGAATTAAGAGAGTGAAAGTAATTTTTTTTTTAAACGTTGGTGATTAACTTGCTATGCAGGTCATAATTTGGGGACTAATGCTGCAACTTTTCCCACTGCAAAATTGACGTTTATAATTGGGGAAAAAGCGAAAATCAGTGGTCGAACGCAACCGCCTTCCGCCGCCGGGAATGGGTTGAGAAATTGTTGGAACCAAATACAACAATGTACCCAGCACGATTTCTGCAGCCAATTAGAGTTTCTCTTGCTGCCTCAATCGCATTTCCTCATTCGCGCATCTCGTTCTATTCAACAGTCCCTCGTAAGTCGCTGAGTTGCACACCTGTATGTATGTATGTATCTACAGCTCAAACAAATATTGATAATTGATACTAATACTGTTTCAGGTTACGGGAAATTTGAACTCTTGAACACATGGATGAAATTGAAAGGCCTCAGACCTCAAGCGACTTACTACTCACACAAATCTAATTGGAATTTGTTCAGTATTCGAACGTATTGTCAATGCTTTCGTAGTTTCCCAAACAAAGGTACATTCTCATAACCCTTTTTCAAAAGGTCAAGAGTACTCCAAGCCCTTAATGTTGGATATTTATGTTATTTATGTTTGATGTGGTCGAATACCTGTTTCATGAACTTAAAAAAAAAAAAAGGTAAAATTTTCTTTTTGATGACTATTTTTTTTCAAACATGTTTGGATATGTCACATTTAAAGGAAAAAAAGATTAGTAAATCAACTTATTTTCAAATTTAACCAAACAATTTTATTTCTTAGCCTATGTTAGGATCCAATCATTTCAAGGATCTACAATTACAACTCACTTATCCGCCGCACATTTCTATTTATTTGTAATTGAACCATTTATAAACACTTCACATTTTATTAAATTTTACTTCACTTATAAGCAAGCGTTTTAAGCTAATGTGGTTGCCCTATGTGCTCATAGTTGACAAGTGAAAACCCTTTTTTTTGCACTATTGCAGGATTCACGTATAATATAGCTAATGTGGTTGCCCTATGTGCTGCATTGGGATCAATTAGCCTTTGGCCGCATTCTGCATATTCTCTGGATGGTAAGAGGCTTGTATTTTTCGTTGTTATTCAGCCATCCAGCTATTTAGAAATGATTATCATTTCTTATACGCTTTTAAAATTCATGAATTTTGTCATTGATGCTGTAGATTTTCTTATGTTGGAGGATAATCATCAATCAGGATTATTTGGTGGCTCATACTCTGAAGAAAATGTTCGATCTGTCATGAATATCATACGTAAATTGCTGGTGCCTATATTCCTCTTCTTAACCGTGTGGCTGAATTGGGGTCAACCTGTTAACATTGCAATAAAAGTTATACTCATTATTCTTAGCACAAAACCTGCTCCTTCCTCAGTTCATCTCTTTGTTGAACAGGTTTTGCCCTTTCTGAATTAATTGCTTGTCTGGAGTTCTTCATTTTAGTATAGCTCACATCTAATTATTGAAAATCGAGCATCTAGCTTATATGAATCAACATAAAAAATTTCCAGTTCAGTCAGTAGATGTGGCTGAGCTTACCCTAAAAGAATATGAAGTTTTGTATGAATGTCTAATGTTTGTGCACTCAAGTTTCATGGTATAGCTATCAGTGCCTACACAGCTTTATGAAATATCCATGTGTGCGTATTTGAGATGTATAAAATTTGTGCTTCACTGCTAGCCAATCTAGCAAAAACGATAGATGGCTGATTTAGCAAGTCTGGTATCAACTGCAGCCTTCAGGTAGGAGACAAATTCACATTAATCTCATGTTTGAATCCCACACGTCAAACACACCCAATGTTTCAGAAGAAATAATAAAAAGAAAAAGGAGAAGTACAAAAGAGAAATTCTACTCCTACTGTGCTTATTAATTCACATTTTGCCAAAAGATTGAATGTGGAAGTGAATTTGGTTATAAGCCATTTGTATTGGTTTCAACATGTATTTGTACGAAGGAGGGTTTGCAAAGGTGTTGCTTGATTAAGCCATGAACTTCATTTGAGTCGAATCTTCAATTAATGAATCCATTGGATGAGTCTGCACTCTGCAGTGTTTTCTGCAGAACTACTTGGGAAGATGTCAAACAGGGATTTTTTTTTTTGGCATCTGATGGCAAATGAAGTTTTGCATCACCTACTATGGGCATGATTATTGGTTAACACGTCTCTTTTACATCTTCAATATTTCAGTTGCGGCATCAACTTATGCGCGAACATCCTTTCTTGTACAGATTTAGGGTGAGCTTCTTACATAAATATGTGCAGCGTCATTTTATAATATTTGGATTTATCCGTTGTTCTTTTAATATGGAAAGTCTATCCAGAATAATAAACATCCTAGCTTAAGGCATAATAATTATTTCAACATCATCTATTAATATCTACTTTCTTTACACATGACATAACTGCATATTTGGGATTTTAATATGTTTCATTAAGAATGTGATCTCCTATACAATTGCGTTCTCTGTCAAGTATAGAATATTCTGTTTGAACAAATTAGGATTGTTGCACTCGCAGTGAACTCCATTTTTAAGACTTTTCAGAAATTTATCCCTTAATTGTCATCGTACTCCTTTGGCATGCTGATGTTCTGCACAGGTTATCTTGGTGGAGCCTTCGTATTTAAACTAGGACTGGTTGCAACAGAGACTCAAGAAAGTAGAGGATGCGATAAACAAGAAAAATAAATGGTTATAGAGCCTTATAAATTCTTCGAATGTAGTTATTTATTAAATTTCATTGGAACATAAAGTGTTTTATTTAACATGCTTCATAATCATTGTGTTGTGATTTGCACGCTTTATTTTGCAGCCATTACACGTGAAGATGGTAGAAGTTGAAAATTACACTGCCCTCTGTGTAGCTAGAGTTGAAATTAAAGATGAGAGGTTCATACTAATTGGGGTCCTTGGCAGTTGGTGGATTATGCCTTTGTCGTCTGCGAAGGAAATTTCTCTCTTCGATACTAGGTCGTGGAAGGGATTCTTTTCTGTAGTTAAGAACAGATTTAGATTAGCTGCCGATCTAAGTTGTTATTGAGACATTTTGAAATATTGACAATCTTGTCATTTCAGTTCTTAAATAGTAATGTGATTTTGTTCCCAGTATCCTCCTCCTGTATGAGTAGTAAATCCCTACTACCGCCCCTCGGGGCACATCTCAACTGACAAAGGAAGAGGCTCTTAGTTGCGACAGTTCAGAGGTCGTATGTCTGATTATTGGGGCTCTTGGAAGACAGACTCTCTAATTGAAGACATGATTTATCCTGGAAGGCATGAGTTCTCCTGGAAGGCAAAGTGCAACATATGTTGAGTCACTCAACATTTTGGCAGATCAGTGGGGGGAGGGCTCTTGGACTCTGGCCAGTTTTGAGCACATCCCACGATTTACCGGTATGCGTCTTGAGGGGTCAAAGCGCGACTCAAGGATTAATCGTGAAAGTGGACACCTGAGTATTTAAAAAAAAGGTTGCCACAACAATCAATAAATTAATTCTACCATGATAAATTAAAAGTTGCCACCATCTATTTGTCTACAGATTCAAAGGCTGCCATCAATCATTCTTTTTTCATATACTAGTTTTTTACTATGCAATGCACACATGTTGCGTTACTTTGAAGATAATATTAGTGTCTTGAATGTTAACATTAGGTGATAGATTGTATTACAAAATCTTTCCACACATGTGTATGAAAGAAATAATGTTTCATAGAGATGTCATGGTCAATACAAAATTTGAACAAAGATGGAGTAGTAAATACTGTATGGAAAATACCTCTTAGGGTCCGTTTGATTGCAATGGTGGAAAGAAAATGTTTTACAGGGAAAAGATTTTCTTAAAAAAATGTTTTACAGGGAATTGTAGCTAAGTGTGTTTGATTAGTATAATTTTTCATGGAAAATGTTGAAAGTTTGGAATTTGTTTGGCTTCATTTTTTATGAAATTGTCTATTAAAGTGATAATATTTTCTACTATTGTGTCTAGAATTTGTTTCAAT
>CAIGRL010003466.1:0-10585 GCA_903798325.1 Fraxinus xanthoxyloides | reverse complement strand
CAATAAAATTCTCATAAATTCTCGAGTTATTGAAAATATATAGATTTTAATGTAATCCATTAAATTTGTTAGATATATATTGAATATATTATATGAAAGAAATAATGACATTAGATAAAATGCTCAAGTCTTAAAAAGTGTGAAATTTATGTAAGAGACCAACGAATTGAATCATTTTTTAAAAAAATAAAATTTCACTTGTGGCGGATGAATACCGTGATTACGTACTCGATAGTTGACACTACACAAAAAACAAGCTATATCTGCTAAACGACAAATAATTAAAACATATTTAACGATAAACAAACTAAACATAACAATGAGAAAAACAACTTAACAAAATAAACAAAGCCTGACAACTCGCCACACTAAAACAAATAAATCACCTACGATTTTAAGCTACTCCAAATCGATCTAAATGAACAAGTCCATGGGCAACTCTGGATAGCTCTATGATTGGATCTTCAGGCATTGGGCTTCTCTATTCTAATCAATTTTTGATTTATTTTTCTTCACCAAGCTATCCGGTTAAATGTCAGTTGAGGCAGTTATTGGATGTTTAGTGTAAATTATAACAACCTCGTAAAAATACAATTATTATTTTTTAATTCTAACTTATTGTGGAGGAAGTTATAACTTTTTTGTGGCTATATAAACACACTTGTGCTCTTTGGAAAAACACAACAAAAAATCATTTCCATATTATGTAATTCTGATATATTCGATTTTAGTATTATTATGTTATAGAGATTATGTCCTAGAGTAATATTGAGGGTTCTAGAAATCACATGAAACTATTGAACAAGTGATTCGATCGGGGTATCATGAGAGTAATTGTCTAAAAATGTAATATCAATTTACGGCGAACAATTTAACTTTAAAATATCGTGCTTATCAGTCAATAGACTTTCTTATTTTATGTATTTTAATTGCTGTTACTCAAAGTGCAACTAATTTTATACTACAAGTAGACTTGTGAATTATTTGCTATGTCTACTGTGGATACTCCTATTCCCAAGTATTCTGAAAAGAAAAAAAACTAAATTATTTGATGAAGAAAAATTTAACGGATGGAAAATAAAGATACGATTTTATTTAACAACTCTTAAAGTGGTTGATGTCATTGAATCTGAAAAATATATTACAGTAATTGCTGATAATTCAACAAATAAGGAAATAGAATACTTTGTAGGTTGAAACCTAGGGATTACGCCCTTGTTAGATAAAAATTAAAATTTAGATTTTTATCAAAGTCAAAATCAAAATCAACAATTAATTTTAACAATAAATTTAATAGGATTCACAATTTTTCACTACACATTCCATCAATTTTATTAAAATCTACTAAAACTTGATTTTTATCTCCTATATGTCCAGAAATTACATTCTGAATTGGTTGTTGTTAGATTTTAATTTTGGATTTGTTGAATATATAAATGTTGCAAGAAGAGATCTTGAATTCATATATGGATTATATTTATTTATAAGAAACTTGACACTATTTATTTATAAAACTTGTCATGTATCAAATATTTGAAGAAACAATAAATCTAATCGACACGTAAGAATTTATGTTCAAGTCTTTAAATATATAATTTAAATAAATAAGTTTGAAATTAGCCTTTATTTGATCCTATTTTTTTTTAAAATACGTTTTTTTTTTTTTCTCTTTTCAACTACAAGTTTTTCAATAAAAGAATATTAAACGTAAATCCAATATTTTTTTTAACCACGTTTTCTTCATCAATTTATTATTTCAAAATAGATTTTACAAAAAAAGAAAAAAGAAAAATGGACTCAAAGATGATGGATAAGTGAAACCTACTTAATTTATGATTAGGTATATAATGAGACAAACATTAACAGGTCACAAGACAAGAGAAACCTACTTAATTTATGATTAGGTATATAACGAGACAAACATTAATAGGACACTAGGGATGTCAAAAAAACTTATCGGCTCGGGCTTGATTTGGAAAAAGCCCGAACCAAACCCGACTCAGGCTCGATTAGCCCGGGTAGAGCCCCATTGGGGCGTCGATTCAAACCTGGACCGGCCCATGGCCCAGGTGAGCATGTCCATAAAAATTTCGACACAAAAAAGCTCGAGCTGAATCTGGAATTTTTTTTTCGACTCGTTGACATAGCTATAAGATACAAGATATTCTCTCTTGTACTCAAGTCAATTTGTTTACGTTGCCATTATTTGGTGAAAACAAAGTTTTGATTAATGAATTTTTTAAGGATGTGCGGTTAAAATGTATGACAAAATCGTAAATCTATGTACAAAATATTTTTATTGTATGAATATATAATTGGAAATGAGTATATAAAATAATGATTGTCAAATGTGAACTAATTTTTCCTTAGTTGGGTCCTCCTCGAGTAGGTAATTTAGCCCCTAGTTGGTATCGCCAAAGAAACTTATTAAAATCTAAGTAAAAAAATCAACAATTAATTTTAACTACATATTTCATGGGGTCCACATCTTTTCAACCACACATTTTTTTAATTTTTATTAAAATTTGTTTGAACACTATTATTTCAAGAATACATTTTTTCAAAATTCATTTTTCAACTATACATTCTCATATAAAATAATTATACATGTATTTTAAAATATTTTCTTACTTTTTAATCAAACATTTTTTCAAAAAATCACTATTTCATAATATATTTTACTCAAAAATGGGGATCAAATGGCAACTAAAAATTTGATTTTAATCTCTATTACTTTTATTTGGAGAGTGAGGGAGAGAGAGATTTCACGGGAATAGTGATAATACTATATCATATCACATGCATCACAGTGTCAATTTCTGTAATTAAAAATCCAACCGTAACAAAAGGTAACAGTTGAAAAGCTAAGACCTATATAATGGTACACTTGCAACACTTGCTTTACAGCACTGATCACCTTCAAATTTTACACAAGCAAGCTTAGGAAGTGTAGAGTGGTAATTTTGAGAGGTAACTATGTCCATCGAAGCTCTGGCAATGGCTGGCGTTAATTACACGGAATGTGGCATCAATCTTGAGTTAAGTGAGTTGGAATTAGAGCCACCACTGTATCTTGTAGCTGAGGAAAAGACTCCGAGTTTTCAAGATAATAAAAAGGTTGCTGATAACAATAAGTTGCTGATGATTAATGGTACCGAGACCATTAAAGAAAGGATTCGGGAATGGGCAAAAGCAGTTTCTTCGATCAATTCTTCACATATTTCTGACTCCAAATCAGAAATTAAAGAGGATGCAACAGCTATACAGATTGTTACACGCAAGGAAGCATTTAAAGCATCAAATATCAATCAACCTAAATTATATCTTGTTGCTGGAACCTCGTGACTTATAAAGGTATTACGAGAAATTGGAGATAGAATCCAGTAGAGTTGAATATTCAAGAAAACATCTTAGTCAAAGCTATATGTAATTTTTGCAAATTATAAGTTATAAAATAGACGAGAATGCTGATAATTGCATGAAACTTTTAGAAAATTTATCAACCTCTTAATGCTTAAACAAAGTTCATAATTCATAACCCCTTTGGGAGTGGTCGATATGGTGGAACATGTGAACGCGGAGATCAAAGGTCATGAGTTTGAATTCCCTGCCAACACTTCCTCGATTGAGCCCCTCGCATCAGATTTGCCTAGTACAATTTATCTTTCCTGTGTGGTTTGAGGGTTACTGTACATGGAGCGAGATTTATCTAGTGCGCATTCACGGGTAGCAGCTGCGAGTTCTTACGTAAAAAAATAAAAATAAAAAAAGTTCATAATTCATTATCCAAAAAATTATTAATCTATCAAACGTTCACTAATTTATACAAGTTATACTGTATTATGTCGTTTTTCAATGGCTCTAAATATTTTTGTTTGCAATACGAGAATTCAATTAAAAGGGAAAAAAAAAATCAGTTACCAAATTGGACTAAACTTTAATTTCTAGAAAATCAACTAAAATAAATGTATATTTCAAGAAAAATCAGTGTAATGATCTCAACAAAAAAAAAAAAAAATTGACCTGCAATTTGAAATATATAAAAAAGAAAAGCAGGACCGTTTTATGGATGGAGTACTATTTTAATTCATCTTCATTAATTATGTGTTGTTAATCGTATGTTTCGTATACCGTATTTCCCTGTATGAATTTATAACTATTTCAATCGACGTTTAGGGTTAACAATATCCAGCTTATTTTTATCTGGCCATCTCGTCCATTGAAGTGGATTTAGATTGTATTATTTGTTACCTATACTTGAAGTGACGAATAAAAGAAAAAAGATTGTTGAGTTTACTTATAAGTATAAAATTTTCTTAGAGTAAAAAATATAATTTATAATTAAAAATCTCACTTATTAGTAAAAAAACCACTTATAAGACAAAATTATCGTAGAAACTGCTTATAAGTAAACAAATACCACTTGTACATAAAAACTATTACTTTTAACTACGAAATATACTTATACGCAAAAAAATTTCTTCACGACAAAAACACATTTTTATGTAAAAAAATTTCTTAAAAGTAAAAACACTCGAAAAATTTACTTATTGGTAAAAATCACTTGTGTAAAAAAAGACATAAAATTCGCTTGTAGCTAAAATATTTATATATAAGTAAAAAAATTCACTTCTAAATAAACAAATTAATATAATTTAAGAATTACTCATAAGTAAAATTTATGAAGTAAAAATATTGTCATGATCTTTTTTTATTTTTCAATTCTTATAGTACAATCTTCTAATACAATGCAACATCAAACATCGTATTAGAACAATAATCCTTTCTTTACCTTAATATAATTCCTCTAATCTTATCATACCCTTATGCCTATGCAATGTGCCAAAAGTTGAGTTTATATCACCCTATGAAAATTTAATTCTCTTTTTCCATTTAGGATGTTGCCTTGAGATACTGCACAAATCCAGAGGGAGAGGGAACTTTTGATTGGACATAGGAAAGTTATTTCAAAGCCTGGTCCCATAAATTTAAAAATGATCAAATTAAAATTATATTTTTAGTAAATTTTTATAAAAAATGATGAAATGTATGATTGACAAACTGTAGGTCCCATAAAATGAGTAGTTAAATTAGTCATTAATTTTAATTCAAATTAAAATTTGGCTAAACTCATGTTCAATTAGATGATCTTGTGCAATATAAATGACCTAAGTTCATGCACATAATTAATGTCAACAGTGTCGCTCTCCCATGACACCATGGATAAGCTAAAGGTTCTTCAAAATATATCGTGACTCCATCTTGTTAATTGTATCACTTTTGCACTTCAACTACATTTTGTGCTCGTGAACTGAGAACACCAAAGTAGAATATATATTTGAACTTTTTTGTAGCGTCACATTCCATAATTTGAGATATTTGAACTTTTTTTTAATCACTTTAAAAATATCTCATTTGCATTTCGATTATATATATATATATACAGTTTAACCTCTACTTAGCAAAATTTATAAATGGTTTATAAAAATAAAAAATGGATCGTACGAAATGTCTGAATAATAATGAATAGTGGTGCGCTTTTAACATATGTAATTGCATACGTAACAGATTAACAAATCTTACGTAATTGCATCCAGGGTTGAAAGCAATTTACAAAGTTCACAGAAAGATCACAAGAATGTTTTGCTAAATTTTCGTTTATCCTTTTGACCATTATATATCAACTTTTGACATTCTAGTTGAGAAAAAGTTTGAATTTTCAAATGTGATCACTACTATATATACATTGGTCCATTGGTGAATATTTATAGAAAGAGCAACATAGAACTCCAGAAAACAACCTATAATAAACATTTTTTTTTACTTTTAAGTAGACGTCAATTGTATTATCACTTATCAGTATGCCGATTTCTCTTGAAGCTTTAGCAATGTCGGGGGCCGACTATCTTGAATATGATCTTGATGTGGAAGAATGGGAACAGCGGGAATCAGAGGTCCCTCTTCATTTATTAGCAGACGACAAAGATGATGATGGTAAAGATGAAGACGAATGGAATAAAATAAGTCCGGAGTATTTTATTCAATACTTTGTATGGAACTTTGAAACTCAGTCTAGAAGCATCTCAAATTGGCATCTAAATGATGGTAATGATATTGGAGGTGGCTATGGTTCTGAGTATGATAGTAAATGTAGAAATGATTATTGCAATGGTGTGACAGTGAAATGCAATGTAGAAGCAAACTGGTTGACTTTTCTGAAGCAGAAATGTGTGTCGAAGCTTGAAGTTAGAGGCCGGGATAATAATTTGTTGTATGGTACGATTATTGTTGGCAAAAACAAGTAACAAAATGAAGAGTTCAGCAACATTTATCAATTACAATTTATTTCATTTCATAGATTTTGAAATGTCATTTAAAGTGTAGGATGAAATCCCAGAAGTTTTCAACTTTTACTAGTGTTCAGTCATTTATTTATTTGCTTGATAATTCTTGACCCGTAAAATCGCATGAGGGAAAGAAAAAAAACAAAAACAAAAAAGACCAAGTGAGAATTTTTATGAATTTTTGTGGTCGGCATAAAAGGGTAAAACTCTATCGGTGACCAAACTTTTAAAATATCTAAAGGGTACTCCAAATCCTCTGTCGACCATCCCTCAAGAAGAAGAAACTTCATATAGCCACGTGGAAGAGAAAAAACCATTTCATAAACTTGCACTACCCTTGAAATGAAATATTATATGAGGTTTTATAGTAGAAAATGATGAAGGCTCGTTGTAGGATAAAAGCATACGTGGCTTAATCCACACGACTAAGGCCTTTTGTTAAAAGTATCAATCAATTGTAAGCATTGAATACTGAAAATATTTTGTTGGCCATAAACCGGACATTGTGCTTTAGACTTGACGTGGTTGTTGGATTAGGGCGACGATAGTAGTGAGTTGTCACATCAATCACATACCAAAAGATTGTGTAAATGATCTTTTGCTAGCCCCCTCTTGTAGCCTCTCACACGATGAAGGTTCTATCCTTTGCAAAGTGGCCAACCCAGTCAAATGGGTTCCGCCACACATTGTTTCAGCTTCTTCAATGCTTCGATCAACTGCCTCTTGGCGTTTTGACGTGAAGTGTAGACTCTCAGATTTGTTCACCACGTAGGATTTCTAGGGCCTCACCATGCGAGGTGTAACAAATTTTATTAGGATTTTACTACATATACATTAATGTTTATATAAGGGATTACATAATACCATATGATGTTCTATCATTTGTTAGTTTAAAATATGATCAATTTTTTCATCAACTATTTTCCCTCAACGTCATTTTATATAATCGCTTATGTATAATTTTTATGTACAAGTAGTATAATTCATTTTATTATTAGTTTCCAAGAAAAGTAAAAAAAAAAAAAATTACATTAGTTTGCTTTATTATTTTAATGTAGTCTATTTGTCACAATTGAATGAAATTAGATTGTACAACTTTATGTTCGATCGCTACATTACTATGCATTCGATGTATTTTTAAATATTTTAAAGTAAATCCAAAAAATGAATAGTAAAACCCTTCTTGTTATTTTCAAAGAAAGCAAGAAGAATTAAGCTCTTTTGTTAGAAAAAAAAATTGATATCATAATTGATATACACTCACATGGAAGTAGGATCCACGTGAATAAAAGAAATTCCATAAAAGTGCCCTTATTATGAGTGCATTGTCTCCCTGACAGCATAGCAACTTTGTAGCAAGAAATCACCATCTCTATATATAGAAAATGATGTCATTGTGCCTAGAAAATTATTAAAATACATTCAAAAGATTAAAATAAATAGAAAATGTCTGCCTCTTTGTGTTAGTTTTGCGTTATAGACAAAGAGTCACTTCATCAGGCGGGTGGAAGAGGCGAATCAGTCTTTTGTTGGGTTCCCTGTTCCCACATCACCCTGTGGAAATTTAATTCTCCTTTTCCATTTAGGATATTTCCTTAAGATACTGCACAAATCCAAAGGGAGAGGCAACTTTTGATTGGACGTAGGAAAGTTATTTCAAAGTCTGGTCCTTGTTCAACTTAAAATTTTATAAATGATTCGGTATATTTTTAGTAAATTTAGATAAAAGTCGATGAAATGTATGATTGAAAAATTGAATGTCTCATAAAATGAGTTGTTAAAATTAGTTATCGGCTTTAATTCAAATTAAAATTTGGATTTAAATTTTATCAAACATGGGCTAAATTCATGTTAATTTAGACGATCTTGTGCAATATAAATGACCTAAGTTCATCCACATAATTAATTTCAAGAGTGTTGCTCTCCCATGACACCATGGATAAGCTAAAGGTTCTTCAAAATATATCACGACTCCATCTTGTTTATTGTATCACTTTTGCACTTCAACTACACATTGTACTCATGAACTGAGAACACCAAAGTAGAATATAATGCATAATACCATACATGTAATTAGCTAAGCTTTATTTCATTTTTAATATGAATGAAGTGACAACTTAAGTACATTAATCTATGTGAATAGTGTTGAACCGCGAAGCTTAACGTTTTAGATTGAGAATAAAATTATTTTATTTATATTGATATAATTTGTGTGTCACGCATAAAGTCAAATTTATTTATTTTATCAAAGATATCGTGGTTGTTAAATTTTTTATTTGAATTTCACGATTCGTAAATAATAAAACGGTCGGATCCCGTCCCGGGATTCTAACAATCCTAAGGGATCTTTCAACTTCATTTTTAACAAATGAAGTAAATTGTGTTATTGGACATTTGGACTGAGTTTCATTTAAAAAATGAAGTAAATTGTGTTATTGGACATTTGGACTGAGTTTCATTTAAAATTAAAGCTCAATTCAAAACTTTTTTCAAAAATGGCAAAAACTAGAATCCCAAATCTAAAATATGCTTTCCTTCTTTCAACGTCGCCTCTTGTGAAAATCAAATTGTGACTTTCCATAATTCGTGATATTTGAACTTTTTTTTAATCACTTTTAAAATATTTCATTTGCATTTCGATTACATATAGTATGTTCTTTCCCTCTTTTTGGTTTAATTTTCAATTATTCTATACATATAATATAATATTTAAAAAAATAATGAATCCTACAAAATGTCTGAATAATAATGAATAGTGGTGCTCTTTTAACATACGTAATTGCATACGTAACAAATTAACAAATCTTACGTAATTGCATCCAGGGTTGAAAGCAATTTACAAAGTTCAAAGAAAGATCACAAGAATGTTTTGCTAAATATTCGTTCATCCTCTACCTTATTCCCTCCACTTTTCATGTGCAAAAGGAAAATTTTGACTTTTGACCATTATATCAACTTTTGACATTCTAATTGAGAAATAGTTTGAATTTTCAAATGTGATCACTACTATATATACATTGATCCATTGGTGAATATTTATAGAAAGAGCAACATAGAACTCCAAAAAACAACCTATAATAAACATTTTTTTACTTTTAAGTAGACGTCATTTGTATTATCGCTTATCAGTATGTCGATTTCTCTTGAAGCTTTAGCAATGTTGGGGGCCAACTATCTTGAATATGATCTCGATGTGGAAGAATGGGAGCAACGGGAATCAGAGGTCCCTCTTCATTTATTAGTGGACGACGAAGATGATGATGACAAAGATGAAGACGAATGGAATAAAATAAGTCCGGAGTATTTTATTCAATACTTTGTATGGAACTTCGAAACTCAGTCAAGAAGCATCTCAAATTGGCATCTAAACGATAGTAATGATATTGGAGGTGGCTATGGTTCTGAGTATGATAGTAAATGTAGAAATGATTATTGCAATGGTGTGACAGTGAAATGCAATGTAGAAGCAAATTGGTTGACTTTTCTGAAGCAGATTTGTACGTCGAAGCTTGAAGTTAGAGGCCGGGATAATAATTTGGTGTACGGTAAGATTACTGTTGGCGAAAACAACTAACAAAATGAAGAGTTCAGCAGCATTTATCAATTACAATTTATTTCATTTCATAGATTTTGAGATGTCATTTAAAGTGTAGGATGAAATCTCAGAAGTTTTCAATTTTTACTAGTGTTCAGTCATTTATTTATTTGCTTGATAATTCTTGACCCGTAAAAATCGCTGAAGGGGAAGAAAAAAAAATAAAAAAAGACTGAATGAGAATTTTTATGAATTTTTATAGTCGGCATAAAGGGGTAAAACTCTATCACTAACCAATCTTTTAAAATATCTAAAAGGGGGCAAAATTCTTGAACCGAGCCAAATCGGACTGAACCGAACTCGAGCCGAACTGAATCGAACGGTTCTTCATAAGTTAAATACTCAAACGGGTATCCGAATTTAGAACCGATGAGTTTAGGTCAGTTCTCGATTCTAGACCAAGAACCGAAGAATCGAATAAGAATCGAATCTAAATAATTTTTTAAATTTTTTATATTGAATTGATTAAATTATTTTAATTTTTAAAAATAAATTAGCAAATTAATCGAGCCAATTAGTTTTTCTTTAATTTTGATATGGATCACCAATATTTTAAGATTAGTATCTACTCTTTGGTATTTGCATACATTGAATTAATTTTATTAGAAAACTTGTTATTTATATGTTTTTAAATTGGGCTACGTTA
>CAIGRL010003453.1:0-13085 GCA_903798325.1 Fraxinus xanthoxyloides | reverse complement strand
GGATTAAAATCGGATTAAAATTGAAAAACTAGTCGTTATGGTTGACTTTTATTAGACGGGTGGGGCCCAATAACGGCCATATTTTCAATTTTAATTGGATTTTAAGCCGTACCAAACAGGGCATATATCTTATAGGTGATTAGTTCAACGAATGCAATGCAGTGAAATGAAATCATTTTGTTCGGTGTTCATATTCTATTTAGAGGGTGTTTGGTAGAAATTAAAATCAGATTAAAATTAAAAAATTAGTCGTTATTGTTGACTTTTATTAGACGGGTGAGACCCAATAACGGCCATATTTTTAATTTTAATTGGATTTTAAGCCGTTCCAAACAGGTCCTTACTTAGTGCATGTTTGGGACAGTTAAAAAGTTGGTATGAATTTAAGGTCAAAGTCAATAATATAATTTTAGTTGTAGATTTTTTTGGATGCACAACTTTTATTAACTTGTCAACTATTTTATCAATTTTTATCAAAACTTTGGTTGGACAATACCTCAGTTCCTCTTAGTGGTAGCTTTCAAGCACGCAAAACACGAGCCACACCGCCAATTAATTGATTTTCAATTATGTAATTTTTATTTTTCTATGAGAGTGGGCATACTTTGTAAACTAATCGTCTTAGCATTAGATGATTTACAACTTGTATTTTACACAAATACTTTCCCGTCTTAAGTTAAGATTGTGATTAGTTGACCGTCGATAATGAACTCTTTAAATAAATATAAAAAATATTATTCCCAGTTTTTTAATATTTACTTACATAATAAGTAATTATTTTTCAGATCATACAACTCTGTTGCGTACTAATTGTAATAGGATGTTTGGTGTAGATTAAAATTAGATTTTTAATAAATTGTGAAAGAAATTTTTGAAATGCGTGGTTGAAAAATTGTGGGACCCATGAAAAGCGTGGTTAATATTAATTATTTAACTTGAATTAAAATCGAACTTTAATCCGGACCAAACATGGGCTAAGTAAATAAGTTGATATTTTTAACATAACCAAACAATCCTTAAAAGGCAGCAAATTTCCACATTTCATAAGGTCACGACGGTAATTTCAATCTTTCAATCCCCTATCCAACCTGGCAACCTGCAAACCTGGCTCCATTATTCCCTAATTCAAAATTTTCAAATCTCAAACGGTACACTCCACCTTTTCAAATCTCAAACCCCCCCCCTTCTCTAAACAACAATTGCCCTAGAATTCTCTCTACACTCGTACAGATTTTCTCATATTTCCATCCAGATTCCATTCCTGTAAACCCTCGTCACAATAATGCCGCTGATTTCTGGCAATAATTCTGAATCATCGAGCGCAGTTAAAACCCCGTTCCGATACCAACAACCCGACCCGTCTGACTCCACTACGACGTTGATGAAGACTTTAAGCTCGCCGGAATTGTTCTTGAAATCAGCTTCTGAAGATAATTTCTTAGTGCATTCTACTTACAAGGATGAGGCCTGTAAATCTGATGATGGCGACACCACTACGTACACCAGTCGCAGTTTCGAGTTCCGTGAAGATCCCTCCTTCTGGAATGACCACAATGTTCAGGTATATAATATTTTTTTAAAAAAAAATTGTTTTATCTTATTGTGTTTTTCAATATGTTAGTGTTGTACATTGTGCATTAGTTTACTTCAAATTGCACAAGGCAACGGGCATGTTATGCGATTAGCACAAATTGTTGTACCTCAATCTGGTCGCAATAACCTTTTTTATTTACCATTTATTAAATTATTGAGACACTGTGCAAATTGAAATTGTTACTTGCTATGGATACAATTTTTGGTTGCAAGAGACTTTTTAATTTTCCAGTTATTAAATAATTGAGACACTATGTGCAAATAGAAATTGGTACTTGTTATGGATAAACAAATTGTACCTTGCTCTTGGTGGATGAATAATTTTGTATCTTGAAATTTTAAGGTGGTTGCAGTTTCAACTTCCCAAAGGGGAATGTGTTTCAACGTTGTACATTGGCACCTTACTTGACATGAGGGAATACTGCCTATAATTGCTAGAGAATTACATTTCCCGTGAATTTTAATCTTAAGGCCCTAGGCAGTAACACAGTCAAGTTTCACACCATAAGTCCATAACTTTGTATCTACTTGTGTTAAAGCTAGTATTCGAAAGGGAAACTTTATAAACGTTAAGAACTCTGGTTAAATAACACATGTTGTTTGATTTGGTATAGGTTATTATTAGAACTCGTCCTTTGAGTAGTTCTGAAATATCACTTCAAGGGCACAATAGATGTGTTAGGCAAGACAGTTCCCAGTCAATTACTTGGACAGGGCAGCCAGAATCGCGCTTTACCTTTGACCTAGTTGCTGATGAAAATGTTAGCCAGGTAATATTTTTTTTTTAGTATTCCTTATTTGCTTACAAATATCTTTTCTATATCACCTTAAATCATGTTTGTAATAATTCATCAGGAAATGCTATTTAAAGTAGCTGGAGTGCCTATGGTGGAGAATTGTGTGGGAGGATATAACAGCTGCATGTTTGCTTATGGACAAGTGAGTTAAACCATCCGCATTCTCATGGAATTCCAGTTTTACTCAGTTTTTATAATGCAAAGCTCTTTATAGTTAGTTGGACATATCTAGTTATTACTTTTTACATTAATTTGCAACTATTTTAGTGATAGCTGACCGCATGAATTTGTTAGTATTCTTGTATGATTCAATTTAACTTTTCCATATAGACTGGAAGTGGAAAAACTCACACAATGCTTGGTGACATTGAGGGTGGCACGCGAAGACACAGTGTTAATTGTGGAATGATGCCTAGAGTCTTTGAATACCTATTCTCTAGAATTCAAAAGGTATACTAGAAGTATTGATTCATCTCTTGATTGAAGACCTTTGGTTTCTACACTCGTTGTCTGAAGTCTAGAATTAACGAAAAAATCTGTTGATTTAAAAATTTGCCACTGAAAAACCAACCCAATGGAATTGGCCTTTATATTCTTTGAACAGAAAAATCGTTTTGTACATCAAAGGAATTTTTTTTGGGTCCAAATTTTAGTTGTAGAAAAATTTCAAGGTTCGTTACAGTTTTGCTTGTTCCTTTTCAATTTTCTACAAGACTAAGACATTATAATGCCCCTGTTTGGGCTCCATTTTATTCAAAATGTATTTTTCTCTCTTTTCTTTTTCACCGCACATTCTCCATTAAAATAATGTCATTGGTAACTACAAAACTTTTCCCTCTTTTTTTAATCACATTCTTCAAAAAATCACTATTCGAAAATATATTTTTCCCAAAACCTCAATAAAATGGAGCCCAAACAAGATATGCAATTACCTGTAGTATGATTGTATTATTGTATGTAAGACCTATCTACATATCTTTGTTGTTTCTAATGCAAGGTGTTGAAAACATGTTTGTTGTCTCTTGTGATTCCTTTATTTATACAGGAAAAGGAAGCTCGCAGGGAGGAAAAATTAAAATTTACTTGTAAATGTTCATTCTTAGAGATTTACAACGAACATATTCTTGATCTTTTGGACCCTTCATCTGTCAATTTACAGGTATTGTTCCTTAATGAATTCCAATTTGGCCATATTCCTTGTTGGTATATTCGAGTTTTATACGGAGCAGTCTATACCCACCTCTATCTTTAAATATATCATGTTTTAGGGAACAAAACACCTGCTGATGCTCTATATTAAGCTGGTATTTTACTAGGAGAGATTGTGAAACTCACCCTAATCATTGGGGGTGGGGATTTTGATTGGATTCCTAATTCATTGTTAAATCTTACTTGTATGTGAACCAACTATTGAAGCTGTTCAAATTAAATAAGATTTGACCTTGTTTGAAACTAAAATTTTATATATAATACATCTATGCATATTTTGTGGAGATGTGGAATTTGAAAATACCACCATAGGAATTGTGAAATTTATAATTTAGGATTCTGGGATACATCAGGCTGTTTCATTTGACTTAAACGTCAAGAACTTCCAATTGGTTGTTTTCCCTAGCCCAAGGGGCCCGTGTGAGAAATGCTAATGGAGACTATTAATTGACTTCATGCAGATCAGAGAAGACATTAAGAAAGGCATTTATGTAGAAAATCTCAATGAGGTTGAGGTCACGAGTGCTCGGGATGTGATCCAGCAACTTATTCAGGTTTTCCTTATGAATAACTTCCTTATATCTTTTCTGTTCTCAACCTCATTAAGGGAAAAACATAAACTTATTTCCCTTCATTTGCTTGTCCTATCTAATGCAATATACTTTTCATATAATTGATAACAGAGATAACATTTCTCTGATTAGCATTGGCAAATGAACTAATGATATAAATTTTCAGAGAAAATGTCAAATAGAATTGCAGGTTTTTATTCTTCTCAGTACATTGAAGACACCTTTATTGAGGAAAACCCAGAAATTATCTTCAAATATTTATCAGAAGAAAGTGAATTTGACTGGAGCTTACCGCCACTCATTTTTCCCATTTTGGTTATTTAGTTAATTATTTACATATTTTGATACGAGTTATTCATGCAAGATAGCCTAAAACTTCATCACTGAAGGATTATTAGATTTTCATTAAATTGATTGATGGTTACTTTCTCTATCTGATTTTATAAGATGTGCATAACAAACTCAGATCATAAGTTTGCAAAATTTTACGAACCGTTGCCCTATCTACAAGCATCAAGCATGGCACACTTTACAAGTGGTTTAACAACTTTAAGTGTTCCAGGGTTCAGCAAACAGAAAGGTAGCTGCAACTAATATGAATCGTGCTAGTAGTCGTTCTCATAGCGTATTCACATGCATTATAGAAAGCAAGGTTAGAGCTATTTTTTTCATCTTCATTTTTCTCTTCCCATTTTTGCCCTTTGACATAGCAATCTTATGTGAATTATAAGCGTTCCTCCTTTCAGTGGGAATCCCAAGGGATAACTCATCACCGATTTGCTCGACTTAATCTTGTAGATTTAGCAGGATCGGAAAGGTAAGAGTATAAATATGGTAAAGACATACAAGAAAAAGCTTTAAGCGAGAAAAATCACACGGCACTGTTAAAAGATTTCATACATTTCTTTCGATTTTTGTTCTACAAAATTAGGCAGAAAAGCTCTGGTGCTGAAGGTGAACGTCTAAAGGAAGCTACAAACATCAACAAGTCGCTTTCTACCTTAGGGTTTGTTACCAAATTTTGTCATTGATATTATCAAGATATTATATTTTTCCATTATAAATGTTATATTTTAACTACGAGATTAAAAATGGATTTGCAGGCTTGTCATAATGAACCTCGTGAACATCTCTAATGGGAAGTCACTTCACGTTCCTTATAGGGATTCGAAGCTCACATTTTTGCTTCAGGTGAAAAGTTTTATTGAAAAACCTTAGTGCAAATACACGTTATGTTTTTGCAGATTGTTATCGCATAACTGTTTTGGAGTATCTTAAGATACTTCAATCTCACTCAATGCACATGCTGATTAGGCATGCCCTTAATGGGATATATAGAAGAATGAATAATTCGAAAGCCTGTCAATAATGTATTTATGGACCAGAACTAGATTACAAGCTGTATTTTTTTATCCATCACTTTCCTTTGTTTGAAGTCTTAGTCAAGGTAGTCTTTGTTTTCCTTTCTTATTTTTCAATCTTGAATTCTGAAAATACTGAAGGATTCTTCTTTCATACACTCGCATTAGAAAAATCCACTTCAAACTCAAAATAATGATAAAAAGTTTATTTTGAATCACTTTATCTAAAAGCTTAAACTGCTAGAGAGGAAATAAATTTATTCATTTAAATATTGTCAGCATACCTCATCATGGCCATGTTCATTTATTGATCAAATGCTTTACATATGCACAATTTTCATAAATAGGTGGCGTGGAGACTTAAATTTAGGACATTTGCCTCTTTAAGTTGAAACATTTCATCTAAAAGCTCAAGATGTTAGGGAGAGGACAAATTTATTCATTTAATATTGCCTTCAATAGTTTATTGTATCTATATCTTTTTTATCATTTTTCAGGATTCATTGGGAGGGAATGCCAAGACAATAATCATTGCAAACATTAGCCCTTCTATCTGGTTTGTTCTTACTCCCAACCATTTGATCAATGAGGTTACCTTATATGAGACATCTGAATGCAATCTTTTTTCCGTAAAGTTATCCCATGAAATTCAAGTAACACTGCATTATGCATGTGCAGCTGCTCACTGGAGACTTTAAGTACGTTGAAGTTTGCCCAACGTGCCAAATTTATAAAAAATCATGTAAGTAATGTTGCTTGGTCATTCATATTGGTTAACTGCCTCTACTATTCTATATCCATTAGAGGATTTAATTCATGCCATAGTTCTTTTAAAAGATTCCTTAAGCAAACATTTAGCAATTTGTCCATTCCAAAAATATGTTCGTTTCTTTCAGATAATTGGCCCAACTTCTCCACTTGGTATTTGTGTTAAGAAGTTGAAATGTTTTATTCTTTCAAGTTTCTTTAATGAAGACCCACTAGATACCTTTAATGCCTAAGATTTCGTTGTTATTTCTTTCTTGTAGTTAGGTGGTAGCCACAAAGCTATTATTTCTCTCTTCTTACACTGTATTTGTTACTCTATTAGGCTATTATTAATGAAGATGCTTCTGGGGATGTGCTTGCTTTGAGAATGGAGAACCAAAATCTCAAGGTATTAACTACAATCATACTTCAACTGGGATTTTACATTCATCCTCACTCTTTATATTGATTAACCCATAACATCCATAAATAGTTGGTTTAGTCTGGAAGTGCATCAAAGGTCAGTTATTTTGATGTTTGCTCATTAAATTTGTTTTACATCCCCAACATATAATCCAAAATCATATCATAAGTATAATTTGTTGTGACTGTCAATACTCTGAAGTCTGAAGCATGAGTACGGACACATTGACGAGATCCTAAATACAGAAAAGCCTTAATGGATAACAAAGAATTAAAGCTGATAGGTAATATATACAGAGTAAAAAGTAGCATATACATTAGGGCACTTCACTTGTGTTCCGAGTTGATGTTACCACGCATTGTAGCATGTTTGGCTGGGCTTATTTTGAAAAAGCTCTGAGCATACTCTTGATTTGGTTTCTCCACTTCCAAATTTCCGTCCCATTTGGGTGGTGTAATCTTGCAAACGTATGTATTAGTGTCACTGCCATAATTTGATTATGAAGTCATGTCATACTATAAATTCCCACTTTGATACAGCTGAAGAAGACCTGAGATATTGGAATGGTGACTTCAGTTTAACAGTGCATTGTTAAAATGCAATTAACCAGTGTCTTGATTAGACATTTTGCATATGTTTAACTATTATATTTTGGTTATTTATCATAAATAATGTTATTTCCAGAAAGAAGTATCTCGTTTGCGAAGTCTAGTCAATGGAGGAGCTGAAGGCAATGATGCTGACATTTCATCGGTAACCTTTCCAGGATCTCCAGGATCCTTTAAATGGGAAAGGCTTAATGGATTTTCCAGTCCGCTTGTATCGGATAAAAAGATGTCACATGTAAGTAGCGTGAATCACCACCAGTGAAGTAATTTTTTAAATGACAAACTTTGATGAAGTCTTTTTTTGCAGCTTCAGAAAAAAGAGTTTGAAGTTGCCCTTGTTGGAGCTTTCCGTAGGGAAAAGGATAAAGACATTGCACTGCAGACATTGACAGCAGAGAATCAGGCAGCTATGCAGCTGGTATGTGTAGCCCAATTACGGTTCTTCCTAATTTCAATTTTCTTCTTATAAAATGCTTTTAGATTTATGAATAAGTTGTTCAATTACAGAGTTTCAAATTGAATTGCTTCCAAACTAGAGAAATACTTTTGCTCTTTTTTAACATAAATTGTTGACAAATTATCCAGGATGGCATAGCACTCACCTCAATTTCATAACAAAATGAAGAATAGATAGTTGAGGAAAATAAAAGTCGGATAGAGACATAGGGAAAAGATCCAACATTTAATTGATCTGAAAGCGAATAATCTCGTACAGAATGAAGCCTTAAATAAGCCAACCAAATGTGTCAACTATAAAAATGTATTTTTATTAGGAAAATATGGTGCTTCATTATTTGTTGTCATCTGGGAAATTCAATTCTAAATGATTAAGAATTGTGCGTTACTAAACCCAATCTTAATCATGCCAAGTGACCCAAGGCATCAGTTAGAATTAGGTATACTAGGAGATGAAAGTAGAGGATAAGAATAATAATTTATGGTTGAATTTTTTTGATAATTGATTTATTCTGTGATGCTGAATCAGGCCAAACAAAGGGAAGATGAGATACAAGGATTGAAGATGAGATTAAGATTCCGAGAAGCGGGAATAAAGAGACTTGAAGTTGTTGCTTCTGGAAAGATATCTGCTGAGACTCATTGGCTAAAAGAGAAGGAGGAGCACTTAAAGGAAATAGAGGTCCTACGTACTCAGGTTGACCGCAACCAAGAGGTAACAAGATTTGCTATGGAGAATTTGCGGCTGAAAGAAGAGATCAGAAGGCAAGTTTTTATTGGTTCTAAGTGTTTCTTAATAACAAAACCACTAAGTGAGTCCGTTACAATTGTCTCATTTGACTTCAAGTTTGCATCATTTATTGATTAAAGAAAGTCAAGAAGTAATTCAAAATAACAAAGCACTAACTTTGCGTAACGACAATTGTAGTCTGTGTGTAAATGGATTGGAGTGAAATTGGGTCAATAACTTGTGCCATCTCCTCTTACATTTGCTTGTTCTGTCCAAACACAAGTGTTAACATATTTCTAACTTTCGCACCAAGTACCTGCATTAGTTTTATCTCCCGTTTCTTTCCGTTTCATGTGTATTTTTGCCCTCTAGCACATAATTCACTTGCATACATAGTTCACTTGCATTCTTTCAGTAGTGTTTGGTAGTCTAATCACTGTTACTTAATATTCCTCAATAATTCAGGTTAAAGTCATTTTATGAAGAAGGTGAACAGGAAAGAATGAATGAGCAAATAGTGATATTACAGAATAAGGTAAAAAATTTGAAATTTTCCAAGTCATTGTTTTGTTTGCTCGTGTGTTCATATATACATGGATTATTCTATTCATGATCTAGGAAGCTCATCTGAATAACCACAGAAATCTATTCTTTAAACGTGGTTAAGAATTTCTTTTACTTTGCAAAACATAATGTTGATTTGTGTTTTTTCAGGTCATGGATTTGCCAACTTTTTTGAAACTTGTGTGATTTAACTTATGTTATAGTTTTGTTTTACTTTATTTTCTATACATTTTGATTTCAGCAAAATCTTTCATGCTTCAGAAGTTAATTTTTAATTTACAAAATTCTTGAGAAATAGTCTTTTCCATAGTTGAGCTGTGAGGCTGTCTGACCAATTGGAAGTTGGAGTGGAGAAGAAGGCATTATTTTGTTTCTGTTTTTGTCATTTCCGATAAGGGTTTTGCATGTGGTAGCTGGGGGCAGGGAAATTTTCAGGAACAAATTAAAGCAAAGTTCTCTTCTATGCCTACTTTTGGCCTCAATAAATTTTTGGGGACACTGTTTATAAGGCTTTGAATTGGTGTTTAAAGGAAGGTGATAAAAATGCAGCAACACAACTGTATCGCTTGTTGAATGGAATGTGAAATTAGGATCTAATAATATTATCAATGTCATTCAATCATTTGGTTGTGGTTGAACTGTTTAAAGTTAGTACAAAGTCATGCTAGAATTTTTAGATCTTCAATCAAATTGCATATCCATGTTCTCACTATATGAATATATAGTTTGTTTGAATTGATTCTCTTTTGTTTGCAGTTGCTAGAAGCTCTTGATTGGAAACTCATGCATGAATCAGATCCCCCGAGTGCTCAGGTGCTTAACTTTTAAATCTAAATAATATTTATATATTGATGGTATGCATCGAAAGTGTTAAACTGACAATGGATATTCAGAGGGAATAAAATCTCCTAATTCCGATCAGGTACTAAATCAATTTATCTTACAATGTCTAAATTTATGTCAAATATTTATCTTTGCAAGTGGATCTATTATTCGTAAACAAGATGCCCAATGGATCACTGGACTACCACAAGATTATTCCCACCATTGTATGTCGTGAATTTTGTTTTTTTCATCCAAACCAAAATGGTTCAATCATCAGAACTAGGAATATCTTACCTTACTTCTTGTCAATATTACACTTACAATCCTGTATAGTGCTGTATGCAATCTAATTGCTATTAAGTATCAGCACAACAATTTTCTTTCACCTTTTCCAGTTTGGAGCCGTTATATATTATTCATTTCTCAAGTGCAGTGAATAGCCTTAGATACAAAAAAATGTATTAATTGATTCCATTGCGCTGACAACAAGAATAAATACATTTCCGAAAGCCAAAAAGCATAGCTGAAGTACAATATTTTTTTTACTACAGGAGTCTGCATCACCTTTGCATAACTCGATGAATGAGGAGAACGAGTTTCTCCATATGCAGGTATATCTTTATTAATTTAAGATCCTTCGTCTAAAAAGAATGTGGAGTCTTTTACCACAAAAATCATGCTGTTTGTTTGGGTACGTTTCTTCCTTCATGTCACTGAACTGATACAATTTACAATCTTTCAGGCCATTCAGAATGAATCAGAACTCAATTCACTTCGCAAGAAACTTGACTTCTGTGTTGAAGAAAAAGAAAAGTTAGAAAGGTAACTGTTCATCAAAATCACTTTTATTTGTATATATTACGCTTCCTTTTCTTCAAAATCCTGCTTAAGCTAAATGTACACAATCCAGCCGGTTAGTTATCCTATTTTATGATGATCGGACTCAAATCTAAATATTTCTGCAAAATATGTTGGATCGATAAGTGCTGATGATTTATTTGTCTGAAGATTTTTTTTTCAAGTACATTAATGTTATTTTGCCTTCACTATTGAAAAAATAATTCGCAGGCATGTTGAAGAATTGGTAAAAGAGCTCGAGGCAGAGAGAAAGTCACACGAAGCCAATGCAGATGAAACACAGATGGGACAAACCGAGCTTTCTTCTTTGACGAGCAATCAAATGCTCAATAATGGAGAATGTGAACAGATGGAAATTAAAACTATGGTTGATGCAATTGCATCTGCCAGTCAAAGAGAAGCAGAAGCTCATGAAATGGCAATTGTCTTGTCCAAAGAAAATGATGAACTCAAGATGAAACTGAGGGTCTTAATTGAGGATAACAATAAACTGATTGAATTGTATGAAGGGGCTGTTTCAGACAACAGGAAAAATAGCGATGGATCTCTAAATCCTCAAGACGACGAAGCTAAAAATCACATCCATCACTGTGATGAATTAGCTGAAGAGAAGGAACTGGATATGAAAAAGGTAGTTGAGAGTCTAGAGCATCAACTCATGGAAATGCATGAAGAAAATGACAAGTTGTTGGGTCTTTATGAGAAGGCCATGCAAGAGAGGGATGAATTTAAAAGAGTTCTTGCTTCTGGTCAAAAGAAAAATGATAACGACAAAGGAGAATTCAACTGTCCAGAAAAACTTGTTGAAATTGATGGAGGCCAATGTCTCAAATTTGATGAATCTCCTGGTTTTGAAGGCGATAAATATGAGAGGGAGGAAACGGGTTCCACTGGACCATATGTGCAGAACATTGATAGAGAGCTTGCATTCGAGGATCAACCTGAATCCAGCACAGAGGTGTTATTGGACGAAACTTGCTTGTATGAAGTAAACGTGCAAGACGATTATGGCCAATGCTTGAATGATTCAGAAATAAGCAATTATTCTGACTCAAGTGAAGCTGGTAGGCAATGTCTGCTAGAAGTTACAGAGAATTTTGAGTCAAGACCAATTGAAGAGGACAGAATGGAAATAGGTGAGTTAATGAAACTTGAAAAACTTGAAGAAAGTAATATGATGCAGAAAACTAGTTTGCTGGAACTTAATGCAGCAGAGGTTTCCGGGAGTGCTGGGTGTAACATGGAGATACAGGCAAAATCATCGAGCACCATTCTCGTAAATGTTTATAAAGATCTAGATTCATTGAGAAAGAAGCTCACGGAAGCACAAGAAAAGCTTTCAGACTCTGCTCAAACAATGAGAATGTTTGGTTCACTTGAAAGAGCAATCCTTGATGTTGATGTGCTTTCAGGAGAGATTGAAAAACTGGAAAAAGATATTCAGGAAAAACAACAGTGCCATGCATCACTCAAGCTTCTTTCTTCACAGATTCAGGAAAGAAGAGACCATCTTGACAAGAAATTATCAGCTCTAAAGTACTCTTTGGCAAGCTTTTCTTCTTCGGTTAGTTATTTTGAACAACGCGAAAATTTTGCAAGTTCAAGGTTGAATGCTTCAGAATGTCATCTACACCAAAGGAAAGTGGAATTGGCCCGTCTTCAGGTCTCAAGGAAGGAAATAATGGATGCTCAATTGAAGATTAGGCAAGCTGAAGTTGAATCAAAAAACTGCCTGGAAGACTTGAAATCACAAGTGGAGGAAGAAAATCGAAGACTGGAAAGTGAAAGAGTCCTCTTTGCCATAGATAATGTCGAGAAAACAGCTATTGACCTCTCACAGAAGAATTGGCAATTGAGTGGTAAAGCTACAGAGTTACTGAAGTCTGAAGAAGAGAAAACAAAGCTACACAATCAGATAAAGCAGACTCGAGAAAAACTTGGGGATTTGAAAAGGGAAGGGGAAGCTTTGAACAAGAAATTAGGTAAGGTGGAAAGTGATATACAAGTCCTTGAAATGGAGATACAAAAGGATATGCAGTTCGTACAAGAAATGGACCACAAGCTTCAACAGATAATCCAGGAGAAAAAGATGCTCATGGAAATCAAAGACGAGGGAAGAAATAGATTAGAGAGCATGATTATCGAGTGCCATCAGAGCATGTTTGAAGGAGAATTAAAAGAGGAAGAGATGAAGATCGTGGATGAGGAATTGCAGATGGAATTGCAAAAAATCGAAGATTTACAGAAAGCAAAAGCAGAAGCTACAAAGAGAAAGAAACAGTTATTGGAGGCCATGTCATGCAGCAACTCATGCTTTTCTGATAAGGTAGAGGAGGATCTT
>CAIGRL010003431.1:0-14767 GCA_903798325.1 Fraxinus xanthoxyloides | reverse complement strand
GCATCCATCATAGAAATATAGTTCGGTCATATAGGAGAATATGTTTAACATCGCTCGAGAGAGATTGTTGAATAATTTAGAAACATTGATTTATCAATATTGCATTCGTGTGTCAAAGTATAAAACTAGGGTTAAAAAGATTATTACATGATGATTCGTGATCCTAGTACATTCTTCATACATTCGAAAAACTCTAAATTACATTCAACATCATTTGTATTTGGTTTAGTTAAATTATTAATCCTTGTATAATTTTAATTCATTTGGTTATAATTTCATTACATCAACCCTATCTTTTATTTGTTTCGGTTAAGGTCGTGATAATTAGAATTAGAACTAATCAATCTCTGTGGGAACGATATTCGGACTCAAAAAGCCCACTTTATTACTTGTCAACAAACCGTACACTTGCAGTTATTTTAATCCGAAATATATTTTCGTGAACATCAGTGTCCAGATATGGATAATTCGAAAGGTATCAAATGACTAGTTATATATAGAAAAGAAGGAAGGGGAAATTAGGTAATTCAGGTGTTTGAAAATTGAAATTCAAAAATGAGGGAACAAATTTCATTATTAAAAAATTAGGTAATAGCTTAAAACCTTAACCCTAATTTATCACTCTCAGCTTCCTCACCTCTCTCTCTCTCTCGCCTCCTCTCTCTCTCCCCTCCCAACCACTTCCATCTCTCTATAAATCTCCCCTCTACCCACCGTCGACCAACGCCTACTGTCGACCATCGCCCACCGTCGAGACCACCGCCCACATCAACAGTCCATCGTCGAACTCACGGCGACAATCGAAGCAGAAGCACAGCAGCTCGATTGAGTACCTGTTGGGGTGGTGGATCTTTGTTGTTGTGATGCTGTCGTGCGACGCTTTCACAGCAGCATCGCGATGGGTGCTATGGGTGTGTGTGTTGTGGGCGTGTGTGCAGTGGTGGAGTGGAGTGGTGACGGCGGTGTCATGACGGGTGGGGGTGTGGTGGCGGTGATGGGTTTGAGGTTTTTTTGTTGGATGGTGGTTGTGGTGTGACATTGTTTTTTTGTTAGGTGGTGTTGTAGGTGCAGTGGTGGCAACGACGTAGTACAGTATGGTGGGTTCGAATTTGGTTGGTGGTAGTGGTGATGGTGATAATGTGTGGTTGGATGTGGCGGTGGTGGGTTTGTTGGTGGTGATGTTGGTGGTTGTAGTGGTGGTGGCGGTAGCTGGGTGAGGGCGGTCAAAAGTGGCCGAAGTGGTAATGTCAGTGGTATGTGATCAAGTATTTAACTGTAGTTTAAAAATTTGACAATATGTGACTGAAAAATAATTGGTGACCTACAAATTTTTGAATTTGTGACCTCGAAATCATCAACGACTAATAAATTTGATAATATATGACCAATAAATAAATTGTGACCTATAATTATGTATATGTGACCATTAATTGTATAATTGTGACCTAATTAATAAATATTTTTAATTAATTACCTAAAACATGAGTTTTGAATTGTTAAACTATCTACCCGACTTTTGAATTGGTGTAATCCATGCACATGAAATATGATTTCTTTCCGAAGAAGGAATTGCACCAAACCCAGCGAACATTACACAGCCCCCCTTTTGGGCCAACCCAAAGTTTTATCCAGTTGTCCAGGCCCACATTTCGGTCAAGGTGGTGGATCAGACCGTGGTTAATTCCAATTGTATGCCCACTATGGGCCTGTATGACGTGCCCAAAAAATATTGGGCCCATGACGATTCTAAGAGCTTATTTTTTGTTCAAAAAAGTGCTTTTTTCTTTACCAAAAGTACAAGATACTCTAAACAAATTTGTTAGTTCGTTAACTCAAAATATACGTGTCTATTTATCTAACATTGTAGAGTGTAAGCCAAGGATACATGGTTGCACAAGTGTTTTGGGCTTTAATAATAGTTAAGGGCGACAAGATATAGAGTATGGGAAACATATTATGTTAAGAGCTTGTTTGGGAGAGAATTTTTAGAAATCATTTTCAATCCACATTTTATGAAATTTTAATATTTTTATTGCTTTTAACTATGCATTCTCCAAAAATATATATATCATTTTTACTTGAAAAATCTCTCCCAAACAAGCTATAAATATGACAAATGGAGGGGCTCCAACTTGAGGCAAAATATCCAATACCACATAGTGACTTACCCGCTCGTGCATCAGCGAAGACACAAAAAAGGTTTCGAGGATGATTTCAGCACATCGCTCGTGTGGATTCTTGTAATACGAAAAACTAATGTTGTGCTTTCCTTGATATGACGCGTCATCATGGCCTTTAAAGCTAAACGACAACAATTAATCATATAAAAGAAATTATTACAAAACCAATCTTGAATTTATTAAGAATAAAAATTAATGACGTGTTATTGTTGCAACTATCATTGGTCACTTCGATCAAAGATTGTTATGGTATTTTCTACACGTACACATATTCGACCGAAAGTATTATGGCCCCGTTTGATTCTCATTAAAATTCTGATTTTCATTCTTTTACTCATTTTCAACCACACATTCTTTAATAAAATAATATTGTATATCACATCAATAACTTTTCCTTCTTTTTCAACCACACATTCTCCATCAATCCACTATTCCGAAATACATTCTTTCAAATTAATATCTATCAAACACACAATACGAGTTATTATTTTACTCTAAATTTGAAATTCATTCCTCATATTAAATATCAAACAAAGGCTAAAAAACCTCAAATTCCCCTCAGAAAATATTGGCATATAGTGTCACTTTAGTGTAAGTTGTGACCTCTATGAGGGCCCACAAAAATTGATCACCTCCCAAGCCTTTTGTCCATCGTATATATGAACCTCTTCAATTTGTTCACTTCAAGTTGTGTGTGTGTGTATTTTTTGCCCCTCTGGAAAACACCAAATATTTTTAACGGAAAGTAAAAATGGCATGCATGAAATTCATGCATTCCAAGAAATTTTGGCTGTTTTCTTGATAGTTTGTCTCCCCACCTGATTTTCCATGAGGGAGAGGAGGGTTACTTCTTGAATAGCTTTCTTTTGCTATATGTCATCATCAGCTATAAATTTGTGATCTTTCTCTTCATTCTTCTCACACGAAATCTCTCGATTCCTTTTTCGGCGTAAGTTCTTGTGTTCGGAGGAGTTGAGCCGGAGAAATTTGAAAATGGTTGGAGGAAAATTCTTGCCTTTCTTGGCTATGGCTATTGTGCAATTAGGGTATGCCGGGATGAACATCTTATCGAAGCTTGCCATGGATTCTGGTATGAACCCTTATGTTCATGTTGCTTATCGACAAATATTTGCCTCTGTATGCCTCGCCCCGTTCGCTTATTTTTCGGAGAGGTAACTATGTGTGAACTACCATAAATTCTATATTTGTCAATATTTTTTTAATATTCATGTTCCCATAATGCACGCAGTTCGTATGGAAATTAATTGTTAATTAATTAAAGAGGGCTTTGCCTTGGCCCTGAAAATCATACCATACACGTGACTTGTATGCATTATTCGTTACAAGCCATAGCATGAAATATCATTGCCTTTTTTTGATGATCATCGTATTTGTCTTGTACACGGCACTGGTAACTCACTCAATTAATCTGGACAGGACAACAAGACCTCGAATGACACTATCAATCTTTTTCCAAATATTCCTATGTTCCATATTCGGGTAAGTAGATCTAGGGTTATATTTTTGTTACCTTAAATGTTAAAGTAGACATGGCGATCGAGCTTTATCTCGTGGGCTCGTGGTCAATTCGACTCGACCTTTGATGGCTATGTTGATGACAATAATTCTAAAGCTCTCTCTCTATATACAAATTGCAGGGTCACAATGAATCAGATCACATATTTTGTTGGACTGAAGAATTCCACTCCAACCATTGCATGTGCATTGACAAACATAAATCCTGCAGTCACATTTGTCATGGCTATTCCTTTTGGGTAATGTATTTACACTCCCTCTTATTGCATTCTTCACTAAATATAAAATTTCCCGACTTGGACATTTTTTTAAATATATATTACGGGTCGACTGTCTTGTGTAGATGATAATAGCAGTATCTCGTACCTTCTTGATATATACGTATGTGTATGTATATGTTTGGCAGGTTAGAAAGGTTGGGACTGAGGACAAAGGGAGGTCAAGCCAAGGTGTTGGGTACCCTAATTTGTGTTGGTGGTGCATTAATGTTGTCATTTTACCATGGACATGTGGTGAATATAGGTAAATCAAGTGTTCATTGGAAATATGCAGAGAAGGCAGGAACCAAGGATTCAATCAACCATGTTAATTTGATTTTGGGCCCTTTTCTTCTCCTTGTTAGTGCTATTTCTTGGGCTATTTGGTTAATCATCCAAGTAAGCACTTCATTCTCTCTTTCTCGTATTCGACACAACCGTACAATATAATACATAATATTGCATGGTCAGATAAAATTTAAGAACTGTGCTGGATGTACAGAAAGAAGCCACTAGAAGTCCACCATAATACACACATTTGTGGTTCTTGCACATTTTTTTTTTTTCCATACATGGTGGGTACTGTGCATTGTGTGTGTTCTGGTCAAATTCTAGAGGCATTCTTTCTGTACATGTGGGGAAAACCAAAATTTAATACTCTTAACTTGGACATCATTAACACTATAACATGATATCCTCGAGTATTTTGCACGTGCTCATACGTGCACCACCTTGATTTTATCTAGACGAGAATATTCCATCAAATATTTTACCATGTCAATTACTGTGAACGTGCACCATCCGATTTTCTCGAGTAAAAATAGTTACTTTTGGGGAATATGGACTTAGCCCCCCTCATTTCTTAAATTCATTTTCCTCAAATTCATTTTCAATCCCACATTTTGTGGACTCACAATTTTTATCAATTTTTTTACCATATATTTCATCAACTTTTTTTAAAATATACTAAAACTTTGATTTTAAGTAAAACTAAACAACAACTTAATAAAATGAACACATGAAATAGGGTATGTAGGGATGGATTATAATTAAATTAAATAAGTAAAATTTTCAGTAATTATTAATTATTGTTGTTATGCAGACAAGAGTGTGTCAGCGATATGGGGCTCCATACTCGAGCTCAGCAATAATGTGCACAATGGCTAGTGTTCAATGTGTGATTTTTGCACTTGGCTTCGACCATAACTTATCAACTTGGTCATTAAGCCAACCCATTAGGCTTGTTTCTTCCATCTACTCGGTACGATATCTAACGGTTCGACTTATTTAATTATCAATTTTACACTGTTATTTTCACTAAGAGATGAAACGAAGTTACTAATGAAATTTGCAAAATAAGTTACCGACTAGACTATCATGTCGACTATTATCATTTTTTGTGTCAGGGAATAATATGCTCGGCAATGGCATTTTGCCTAATGACTTGGTGTATTAGAAAGAAAGGTCCTCTATATGTCTCGGTGTTTAGCCCTTTGCTGCTTGTGATTGTAGCCATTCTTAGTTGGGTTTTACTCGAAGAAAAATTATACGTTGGAACGTAAGTATATCTCTACTTATTTTTCCTTTTTTTTTTTTTTTTATCAATAGACGAGCTAGGAATCATTGTGAAATTATTCTAATAAATTATCTTTTGTGGTTGATTCAGTGTTGTTGGAGCATTATTGATTGTTGTTGGACTATATAGTGTTCTATGGGGGAAGAAAAGAGAAATGAAGGCCAATGTTCACAACATTGAGCAAGATGAAAAAATTATAGCAAGAAATGACAGAGAAATTACTGAAACAAATGGGGAAATTATAGCTACAAATGGACAAATTGAGGAAAAATTTGAGTTGGAAATTACTCTAGCTTGAGCACAAATCATCAACCTTGATCGTTTTATGAGAATTTACTCGAAAATTTCATAATTTGTGTAACATGAAAAATCAGTTGAGTGAATATGGATTCACATGACATATCCTATGTACGAGAAATTTCTCCCCGGATTTTCTCTTTGCGTGTATTTTATCAATCAATGAATCTTTTTGTATATTTGGTAGTAAATTTCGAAGTTAGGTAAATGATGAATGAGAGCATAAAGTTCTATCTGGTGAGCTTAAAAACTGAAGTCATAGTCGACAATTAATTTTAACTACACATTTCGTGAATTCAAATTTTATCAGCTTTTATCAAAATATATTAAATTGCTGATTTTCAGCTACACCAAACAGAAGTTAAATTACGTTCTTGAAACAAGAAATGAAGTACCAAAACGATCTAGAAGAGCCAAAACTTTTTGTTGAAAATGTAGAAAACACAGGTGAGCAATATTAGATAAGATGCATGGTTTAAAATAGGGGTGGGCAATAGGTCGGGTTACGTTGGTTTTGGACTCTTTCAGAAACCGACCCGACCCGATTCTTATCCTAAACCAACCCGACCCTTTCCCTTTTAATCGATGATTTTTGTGAATCTCCATGCTGCTAAATCATCTTCTCCCACCCCATATCTCCATTCCGCCTGCAAATCCTCGCCACCCAACACCACCTCGCCCTCGAATCTATATATACATAATCTGTATCTATTTGTGTATAACTAAATGAAAGCTCTCTGTTTTGTCCCTGCTCAGTCAAATCATCCTCCACAACTGTAAAAAGGAACTGCGTAAAGTCGTTTGTTGAAGCCACTATATCAAAATCGACATGGGATATTTTACCGGTCGTGGACAAGTCTCTGCGTGCTACATCATTGGCGACGATGCCACCATTGTTGAAAGTGTCCCCGAGCTCTTTCCACTGCGAGAGCATGTACTAGATACTGTAGGAGAGATAGGCGAGTGGTAGTATGCTTTTGTTTGCCCTCGTGAGTTGTGATGATAAAAATGAGTCATCTTCTTGACGAAATAGTTAAGAGTACGAACTTTCTATACCTAAATATCAAATGATAGAAAAGTATAAGGACTATTAGGACAATTTAATAAAAACAGTAAAAAAAAAAAACATTTATTCAAATTCAAAGAAGGGTCTATGTATGTATAAAATCTCCCGTTTAAAGCATTTCTGTAACATTATTCGGTCTCCCAAGGGCAGCCTTGAACAAGATCTGCCCCTTCTCTTCTTCCCAAATCAGTCTCCTTTTTTAATTTTTTTGATCAAGTAAGAAATCAAATTCCTCGTTCAATCTCATATATTTTGCATCCATATGATCTATATATGCGTATGATATGTTTGGGAAATTGTAGATCTGGATCTGTTTAGTTTTTGTCGGATTTTTGGACTGGATCTGCTTTCTATCTGTTCGAATTTACGTTGTAATTCCTTGATCTACTTCTATATGACTGAAATTTGATTGATTTATCAGTTTTTGTAATTTGATATTATATTTGTTCTTTTTGTAGTGTTACGTCGTTTAAGTCGTTATTTGTTGTAATTTTTAGTCTAAACGGAAATGAAATAATTGATAAAATAGTAAATGTTTTTTGTTTTGTCAAATCCGTTGTTTTAATGAATGTTTTGTGGATCTTCTATATTAATCAAGTCTTTGATTGAATTTAATATTTACGAATTGAATTTCTAAAGTTGATTGAATCAACTCCCTGAGTAAGTCGGCTATAGTTCTTATATGTTTGATTTTTTATAAAGAAATTAAATAATCAAATGCAAACTTCAAATTTTTACGTTTGGAAAAACGAAAAGCGAAAGTAAGAAACAAATTTGTGAAGGATGCTCATATCTAGTCAATGTCTGATTAGATCCTCAATTCTTTATATACACGGACAAGCTTGTTCTGTGCTTGAATACCGAAGGGTGAATACTATTGGTTGATCCTTGGATTATTTTTTCAAGGACGCCCCTATAGCCATGGCTGTGAAGTTCTATGCTGCTATCCAGAGATCAGTTGAGAACTATAACAAGTCTCATTAAATAATTATTCTCTTCTATTTTTAAAATTAAATTTGTTGGCATTGAAATCCTTATCCCCATAAGAATCGATCTTCTGGGGATGAATGGATTTGCCTTGCAGTCATTCTGCAATGAGGGTCTTCCAATTATTCCATTGTTGCTCATTTGGATTATTTTCACTTATTCTTTTGAGAGCTCTTCTGAATTTCCTGAATTTAAGACTAAGAAAGCTTTACCAGCATTGAAAGATTGCCAATGCTAGTCGGATTCCTTTTTTTTTTTTTTTAATGCATTGTCAATCTGAATTTTATTTTTGGGTGTAACAGGCAAACAAAATGGGGTTGTCTTTTACCAAGCTTTTCAGCCGTCTGTTCGCCAAGAAAGAGATGCGGATTCTTATGGTGGGTCTTGATGCTGCTGGTAAGACCACCATATTATACAAGCTCAAGCTGGGGGAAATAGTTACAACCATTCCTACAATTGGTATGTCCCCTCGTGTATATATCCTTTAAGTTTGATCCCATATTAATTTGGTCCNTTTTTTTTTTTTTTAATGCATTGTCAATCTGAATTTTATTTTTGGGTGTAACAGGCAAACAAAATGGGGTTGTCTTTTACCAAGCTTTTCAGCCGTCTGTTCGCCAAGAAAGAGATGCGGATTCTTATGGTGGGTCTTGATGCTGCTGGTAAGACCACCATATTATACAAGCTCAAGCTGGGGGAAATAGTTACAACCATTCCTACAATTGGTATGTCCCCTCGTGTATATATCCTTTAAGTTTGATCCCATATTAATTTGGTCCAACTCTTAGTTTAAAAAGAACAATATTTAGCTGCTTCTTTTTAACCGATGTAATCCATATTGATGGAATAACTTCAAATATGGGATTAAAGGATCTTTATGGGAGAAATACTTTCTCGGTGTGTTCCATACCTTAAAATTTTTGACACATCTGTTATGCCCTTTTCGTTCCATCTTGTCTGTGTGGCGTGCATGTCTAATTGAGAGAGAAAGAGAGGAGAAGAGCAACGGCAAAGAAGATGTCGCTTGTTTTTCTCGTAGCTTGTCTTTCTGCATTTTTATTTGTATCTGTTCCAGCTAGTAAGTTGGAATGTTAGTGCAACTATATATAAATCCTGATCTAAAAAAGGTTTGATAAGCTACTACCCCCAACCAAAAGGTAGAATAAATAAAAGGGAAAAAAATATCTCTATGCATGCTCCAGCAGATCAACATCTATGCTACTGATAGTTGTAGGGCGTAGGTAGACTGAGAGTTTATGGCTTATTTTTATGACCAATACAGCAATTTTAAGCTGTCAATTTCACTAATTACTTATGGTCTTGTTTAACAGTTTTTACAATAGATATCAAGTTGTTTTATGTTTGACATAAAGATTCTAGGCATGCTGTTATATCATATGTGTGCTCTCAATCACACGTAGATACGATGTGCCACGACCCTCTCTTAGTTACAGAACCTATTTGTATTTCTCTCCAGGATTCAATGTGGAGACAGTGGAATACAAGAATATCAGCTTCACTGTCTGGGATGTTGGGGGTCAAGACAAGGTATAAGATGTTATGTACCTTATTTTTTTAATTTTTCAGAATATGCTAATGTAATAGGGTGCTGATTCGGCTTGTAAAAAAGTCAAGTGGCATCCATTGCTAAAATGTTTCAGTAAGTAATAGGAAGAACATTGTCTACTTGTGTGATCTAAGTCTTATGTTATTAAATTTGTTTTCGATTTTGCTTTTGATGTTTTTTCATGGTCATTTGGTACCATTGTATTCTATCGGTAAGTCAACTGCCCTGTAGAAATTGATCTTTCTGGTGATTATTAGCAAATGCATGAGAAGACTGGCCTTGACACTGACAGGATTTTGAGTTCTTTTTACAACTTGTACAGTTTGCTAACTAATTAAAAGGCCATCCTGTACCAACTGCATGCTTGTGTTTTACTGGATTTCTATCATAACTATGCATTTTTGTAAATGTGTTTCTTGACATGCTCTCTCTGATAATTAAGAAATAGAACATACATTGCAAAATATGGTTGATTCTGAACAAAAGTCCAATGTTTCTTTATGTTAGTAAGCTGCCATCTGATGCACTGCAATGTTGCCATTGATGTAGATCCGACCATTGTGGAGGCATTACTTTCAGAACACTCAAGGGCTGATCTTCGTTGTTGATAGTAATGATCGTGATCGTGTTGTTGAGGCTAGGGATGAGCTGCATAGGATGTTGAATGAGGTAATCAAACTAATTTATAATATCTAATTGTCTTTATGTAGGACTCTCCTAAACATTGGCTACCTTTCTAGTTTGAAATTTAGAGCCCGTTTGGTAGAGATTAAAATTGAAAAACTAGCCATTATTGTTGACTTTTATTAGACGAGTGAGACTCAATAACGGCTATATTTTCAATTTTAATTGGATTTTAATCGGTACCAAACGGGCTCTTAATATGATACCTGCCACCTTTTGATTTCATTGAAATTGAAGTGACTCACTTGATTTAGGTCGAGTTTTTAAGTGTGTGCTTGCTGAAAGGGATGTTAATAGTTTTAAGACACGTGATCTGTTTTTGACAACAATTATTGTTAATGCCTTGGTAGGACGAACTGAGGGATGCAGTGCTTCTTGTTTTCGCTAACAAACAAGATCTTCCAAATGCTATGAATGCTGCTGAGATAACTGACAAGCTTGGACTTCACTCTCTCCGTCAACGCCATTGGTACTCTCTCTCTCTCTCTCTCTCTCTCTCTCTCTCCCTCCCCCCTAGATTTTAGAAAAAAGGATCCGACTCCTGGATATATACCGGTATTGGACGCCCACACCCGAGTCCAAGCAACATAAGTGTGCAGTGGGTGGCCACAATTTTTTGGAGGGAGAAGAAGTTGTCTTTGTGCGTCAACATTTATCTCGTGTATCTCGACTACCGACCGCTTTCTTGTGCATTCTCACAGGTATATCCAGAGCACATGTGCCACCTCTGGGGAAGGGCTTTATGAGGGGCTGGACTGGCTCTCCAACAATATCGCCAACAAGGTAATGTTCTTTGTGATTGCCCTGCACAAGCTGATTATGCCGTCTTACATATCATTGACCTAATACTAATAGCACGTTTTCTTTATGTCATGCCAGGCATAAAAGAGACAATATTTGATGATTATGATAGCTTGACTCTCGTCAAAGGGGAGATTGTCTTTCTTTATCTCGTTGTCTTGAAAATTCCGTACTTTGATCAGTTTATTGTTTTCTTAGATATTTGTGATTTCTGTTCGTGTAGATTTATATTCAAAATCCTGTAATATCTGCATTCTTGAATACATTTTGTACCTTTTTGGATTGGTTAATTTTGAAAATGACGCTCTTCTGCTCAGTGATAGAATTTTCACAAGCCCATTTGATCAAAGCATATAATCAAGTTAAGTTATATTAGCAGGGAATCTTCATTTGAAAAGTTCAATGAAATCAATAATTTTTTTTCCAAGTTTTGAGCTTAACCTCGAAGAGTTGGTGGAAGGATGGAGAGACTTATAATTTTACAATCCCTAGATATGTCACGAGGATTTTATCTCGGGGTCTTGAATTAAAATTAAACACTTGACACGATTAAAGCTTGACCGTGTACACTCGTGGCGTTGAGATATGGTCTCAAGGTGGTGTCAAAAATGGCGAGAGGTCCATGCTTGGGGTTCCCAGATTGTTAGAAAATCAGATTGAAGTGACCCAGTACACATTGGTTAAGACATAGTGAACTATGGGTTTATTAGGGATTAGGTTACTCTACCTAATAGGTTAACATTTTAGGATAGACTCTTATTTTATACGGAACACTGATAGACCGCATGTTATAACGGTGGGATTATTTGGGGACTGGGATCATATGGGAGTGCATGACTGGAAGCTTCTCCTTGGAAGATGCCGAAGCTCTAGAGCTCAGAGACGATCTTTTGCTAGCTAAAGAGGTCGGATTTTGTCGAATGTGACTTCACTCCGGTGGTTCGAAATTTTCTTTCCAAATTTAGTCTAGCTCTGAATGCTTGGATTTTATTTGATATTGTTGCATTGATCTTGATGTATTATTCATTCGGATGGGAATAAGACATCCCATGATCTCACTACGCTACTGGTACAATCAATTTTGTGGATTATCGTTGGTGGTTTCTTTTGTTAGGCAACTTATTGCAATAAATACACGATTTGCATACTTAACATCGACACAAGGTTTCCATATCACCAATGGTAGAGGTGTAAATTGAGTTGGGCCCAAATCGGCTAAGCCCACCAGTCCAGCATGGGCCAGGCGAGGCTTCAAACTTTATGAATTAGGGTCAACCTAGCCCATTTTACACTCCTAGCTTGTGGCAGCAACCATATATTTCAGTGCAAGGTGATACAAAATGTTTTTATTATGTAACTTGCAAAGAATGTATACTCTATAAGAAACAAATACACTTAGAGAATACTATTATGAGGATATAAAAAGCAAAAGGAAACGAGCTACAACTTATTCTTGGTTTAGTGCAGTTATTATCTTAGGACCCTGTTCGAGCTTAAGACGAAGCTTTCTTCACCAGCAATGGTTGAAGTCAGCCTCCCAGCAGCCCACCCATTATTCAATGCACGGACAGCAGCACGGGCAGGATCACCAGTCACGCGAGTGCCATCAACTTGTTTCTCATATTCTGAAAGACCATTTGCCTTCCTCTCCTTCCTTCTTTTCCGCTCCTCGTCTCTTTCTTTCCTCAGCCAACTCTCCACAGTTCTCTGCAAATCCAATTTAACAAGGCATTAAACACAACGAATCCGAAACTGCTAGTTGTATTGAATTAAAAGTAACTTTTAAGCTGAAATGTATGATCTCTTAAGAAGTTATTCACAAGTAATTTTACTTCTTTTTTAGGTTTAGCCAAACACGCTCTTAACTATTTACGCAGTCGGTTTATTGAGGATTTAGATGAAATTTTTTGATTTCCACAGGCGGAGGAACTGACCATCAGTGACATATTGCTAATCTCCTTAACTTTATGCATTGGCATCGCCAATTGCAAGTTTCCATGTGCCACATAAACCTGAAATAGTGGGAAAACTGGAATTAGAACACGAGCCAAAGATACAAATATAAAAGAACTTTGGAAACAGAACTCACAATATGAGATGGCCAATCCTCAAGACCATCGAAGATATGTGTGGCATAGACAATTGTAGCACCTCGTTCATCACATTCCTTCTTTAGAAATTTTAGAAGATCAGCCCTTGCAAGCACGTCTAGGTCAACAGTGATCTCATCAAGCAGAAGAACCTTGACCACAGGAGGCATAACGTAAAAGAATTTATTTGTAAAACAACTCAATCAAGAAGGTAAATGGTACTTATAAAATTTTCCAAAAGTTACATATACCTTGAATGGCTTTAAAAGACCCATACATATTTGAACTCTCCTCCTTTGACCATCGGATACCTTATGCATTCTCCAAGATAGGTCAACATCTAAAACCTACATCAACAGATCACATCAGAAAAAAATCACTTATCTGCATACTTTCCAATAAGAGAAAAAACGAATCAATTATCCTCTCACGACAAAGAATGAAAAACCTCGTACTCGATTCTGTGCTAGACAAACTCATCTCTTGGTGTATGAGCAGATTCTTATTTCTGCCTCTAGAAATCTGACATTTGAACCACCACCCTTCAAGCACTAGTTCAGGCGTCATTAGCCTCCAATCTTGTTTTATATTGACTCAAATTTGGAAGTTAGTTCGTTTTATGTGTTGGTTGTAGCAATAAAAGAAGAATCTGAACTTAACAGGCTCTTTTACTTAAAGCTGTCTGAAGCAAACTTGAAGATATTTACTCCGAATTAATTTTGGGGTTTCCCACATAAATCCTTTCGTGTCCACTTTATTTCCACTTTTCTCAACTTTAGTTTTGTTGCATGCAGGTCCACATTAATTTCTCAATCACAGTGTCGCTGGTCAATTAGGTTGATCGGGAAGGTTTGGCAGAAGTCCTCTATAAGGTCCTTCCTCCCAATAGGGGAAGTTAGTTGCATCTTTTCGAAAACACAACCAACCACAATTCCAAAACCAAGACAAATTTTAAAGTCTTCAGCACGCAAAACAAATTTTCTTGCTTACTTCATACCTTTATTAGTTCATCTCGCCTTCGGGAATCAACGCCTGCAACCCCATATATCATTTTCTCAGCAGAAACATCCATCTGGATTGCAACCTCAAACCCAGCAAAAGCAACTTCTCGTCTCCACTGGAAATACACAAGTTTGCATTGGTCAACAACTATATGTTATTCATAATTATTTAACAACAGAATTTAGATTTTGCAATCATATAAAGATCACTCAACAAGTATGCATAATATCTACATAGAACTTCCCAAACCAAAAGCAAAAGATAATTACACGAAATAGTCTAATCCAGGATGACTAACTTCCACTAAACCATTTTTCCTTACTCCAGCTAAATAGCTAAGCTAAGGTTTCATATATTCCCAGAATACAGAATACTGAGTTTCCAACATAATTCAGTTACAAGGCTCCACATTACTTTAATTTAAACTTCAAAACTCAATTCATCCTCAAAATTGAATTCAATACTTGGCAAAAATTCAATCTGAAAGCATGTGTACATAAATACATGTGCATTCACAAGGACTCAAAGGAGATGAAAATGAGAAAACACAACAACACACCTCGCCACCAAGATAACAGAGGTCACCAGAAACTGTCAATGCAGTGTCGTGAAATGCAGATCTTCCCAGCACCTTCACCATATCCGGCTCCACCATATGCTTCCCTCCTAGTATTTTCAGTATTGTAGTTTTCCCTACAAACCCATGAACAGTTAAACCAAACCC
>CAIGRL010003425.1:0-42676 GCA_903798325.1 Fraxinus xanthoxyloides | reverse complement strand
ATCCAAGTGGATTACGTACAGATTATACATGTTAATAAATTTTTTTACGTCCATGATATTGAATTTCAATTTTACTTGGGAGGATTAAAAACACTAATAATGAACATTGCATGATGGATGGAAATCAATTTTTTAGATTTTTCAGTTACTATATATGCATGAAAATTTGGTGTTCTCTAATTTAGCCTTTCTAATTTGATATTCAATTCAATTAGACATGGATTTTTTTTATTTATTTATACCATTCCAGTTACTCAAAATAGTCTATGCTAGTTTTGATTATGTTCGGTACAGTATCATGTGTTTTAGAATAAGAAAAGCAATACCTTATTTCTGAAGATTAGTTTCTGGCAATTTTGATTATTTTTGTTATAATATCAAATATTTATTATGTTACCTTTGAAATTAATTTTAATAGGGAGTAATTCATGTATGCTCTACTTTAAAATTTTAGTTACAAAACGTGTGATGGAGTAATTATAGGAAAATAATATTTATGATGTTATACTCTCTGTTTTATTTATATATACTGTTTTTATTTTCTTGTCTCAATTATATAATCATGTAGTGAAGTCATTTTGCCAGTTTACTAATATACCATTATTTAATTTACCTAATTATAACTAATTTTCCCCACTTAGTTTTGAAATTGTAAAAATATAAAGATACCTGCTTCTTCAAATCATTCAAATTCAATTTATTTACTATTTTCAGCAATAATTTACTTCTAGTTATTGATAATTAAATAAGAATAAACTCGATTTTTTTTTTTTGACAAAAATTGCTTTTCAATAACATTAAATAAAATTTCTTAATCCGTGTGAAAAATAAAATAATACATTAGGTATATATATCAGTTTGTAGTAATTTGAAAAAATATTATTTTCTTATAGGGTATTTAAGATATTTTCCCAAGAACAATCTCTTTTCCTAGGATGGACCGACAAGTTCAATAAAGCATGCATCAGTGAACGTAAACGACACCTAACCTACACTGTCCATTTTACAACCCAAACATGCAGAGAGCAAAATATAGTTCACGTTCAAAATTGAACTGCAAAACATTTATAGTCAGTGCCAGAAATTGGACAGTAGTGAAACAGTATCAAGATTCATTCTTGGAAATTCTTCTAACAATATCCAAGCCTTGGGCGCACACAAAATTACAAGACATCCAAGCGCAAAACAGTGAGTTGACAAAACAAAAATGAACTACAATAATACATTAATGGCCATATTTACAGACCTTTGCTCAGGGAAAAAAGCTGTGAATAACCCAACGCCTTCCAGAATCCAAATATATGCAACCATTCATCAACACTCAGCTCCCACCTGCATCCACCGAAGTTCAGATTTTGAATCAGAAATAAAATGATAACGACGTGTCTCTGAAGTTTATTCATCTAAGAATGGGTCCTATGCTCATTTTTTCCTCCGTTGGGTCATCTCAGGTTTACTTTCTGTTTGCAAGGCAACAATGCACAATAGACAATCCTATGGATTGGACCAAAACCTAGGGTAACATTTGAAGTTCAAGGCATCACTACACAGCACGTGGCAACACTGCCTTCCTCTTTCCCTCTCTCAACCCCACAAAATAAGTAAATAAAAACCCCATTGGCACCTCTATCTTGGAAGGAAAATAGAATACGTAAAAAAACCATGATTGAGACACAAAGCACCCACTACGATAGATGATACTGGGTTGAAGGAAATTGTACTTGTGCCATATTCATCAATCAATGGATTTAACAAAAAGAATTTTTTTTAAAAAAAAAAAAAAAAATGGGAAAACGCAAAATAGGTAATAGCGTCTTCAACAAATCATAATATAACTAGAAAACCAACTCATGTATATATCTATTAGAACAGCTAACTGCTAAAGATATGATATTTAATTTACCTCTTATCTCAACAGAATCTCAGGATGCCATATTTGATAAAGAGATAGGGGTTAATGGAGGAGAATGCACTGCTTCAGTCTCATCTTTAATTTCAGAAGATTCCAGTAGCTTGCCTGCGTGTAAGGGGATTTCCTTCTGACTACTGGCAGGTATGGATAAACTTCGAGAAAAAATTATGGGAGGAAGTGGAAGTGGAGATGCAACTTTTGACACCAACAGAGGATTCCTGTTTGTTGGAGATACTGCTCGATTTCTGCTGACTAGGGGGGCAGAGTATCCAGGTACACCACTCGGCTTATGGACTAAAGAACCAGGAGGCTTAGGTAGCTCGTGAAGTTCACTTATTTTGGGAGAAGATACAAGGGGAGGTGAAGTACTTGAAGGTACAATCAGAGATGAAGGCTGATGGCGGGCAGGTACACGAGAAAGTAATCCCGAAGTTTGTTGAGGTAGCTCATTATTGCCAATTGGTCCGCTAGTAGATAAAATATGCTTATTAGATGATTGTTTACTTGCTAATGGACCGGAGAAAGCATGCCTTTTGATTTTTTGAGTATCAAACCAAGCATGTGAATCGCATTGTGGGAGTGCAACTCCCTCAGCCAATGGAGGGGGTAGTGGGACAAAGAGGCTGTTGTTTTCTTTGACTGCTATTTGGGCCTTGGGGGAATTGTGTGCAAACATATTATCATCTGTAAATTTCATGTGCTTCTCAGTGTCAAGTGGGGATGTATTCCAAGGAATTTTGGGTCTTCCGTCAAAGCTTGTATTACTTGACAGGATGGTAGAACTACTAGTTCCAGAACTTGAACTCTTTGCATCAGAAGGAGTCGGTAGAACATGTGTGTTATGTTTCTGCACAGGTGTCAGTGTTTCTCCGATTCTTTCAGAGCGATCAAGCTTCTCTTCAAATATTGGAGCAGAATGACTGCCTGCTCGAGATTGCCGACTGGTAATTCGCTCTCCTTGTCTTTTGACAAGATTTATCTGCAAGAATTATATGATATAAGTTCCAGAAGCCACAAGATAGTGATTAACAGCCATAAATTAGGGAATATATCACTTCAAAGTTTAACAACCGAAGAAACCTGGTGGTTTATAGTCTAAGTACCCCAACTTGTCTCCCCAAAGGGGCAATAGTGCTCTAGACACGGAAAGTTTCACTTAAAATGCAAAATATTTTTGTGTGCATCCCATAAATTTCTTCATAAAATGTGTGGTTTGCCTTTTACGACAATGGAAGGTCGTATATTTTGATTTTTGGCCAATTGTGGAGGTCGAAACATGATAAAAGGCAGTGGCAACCCTTGGTCATTCAAAGATAATACTTACACAGTGTATACCATCTTATATACAATTTTAAAGAGCAAAGAGATCCCGAAAATTATGTAGCTTAGAAATATAGAGAAAATTCATTTCTTGCTACAGATCTTTTAGATATTTCCAGAGTGGATAGAACTGTTTACTGTTAGAGATCTAATGACAGCAGTCATGAAATATACTACCCTGTGTTCTACATATCTTATGCTCTTACAGATGACCTGGCATCTGAAAAACAATTAAGCCCCTATATTTGGCTCCCATTTTCTAAAACTCATTTTTCGGCAAACTCATTTTCAATCACACATTTCATGTGACCCACAACTTCTATCAATTTTTCTATATCACATTTTATCGACTTTTATCAAAATCCACTAAAAATCTTCTTTAGCTAAACCAAACAGGAGCCAAGTGAAAGCATACCCTATATGTTAAAGAACATGTAACTATTAGAGAAAAACTAATGATCACTAATTGATGGCAGCTCCATTATGAAAAATAACTTGAGTAATATGATCTTACAATAAAAATAAGAGTTACTATTTTAAGTGGAATGAATAGTCTCATTGCTTTAACAAACAAGCTGAAAAGGCTATATTATTGCCTAGATGATTAACCTCACCTCGGTGGAGTTCCCCAAAGTGGAAGCAGTGTCAATCTCCTGCTTATTTTGTTTGTAATTGATACTTAATTCCCCATCATAACTAGTCTTAAAGCTGTTCCCTTCATTGTCGGCATCTTCACCACCATCCAGTTCATAAAGTTGGCAATCAATGTGTTGTCTTTCTGCAACAACTTTAATGTGTTGCTCAGCAGTTTCGAGAGAGAGTAGTGCTTTCCGAAAGAAATTTAACTGTTCTCAGGAAATGAATGAAAATAATTAAAATAGATAAGCACTTGACAGGTAAAAAAATGTAACGAATATATCATTTAATACATAAGAATACAATAGTACCTGCGCTGTATGGTGACGAGCTGCTTGCGTTAATAGACTCCGGCATTGCCCTTGCTTCAGTGATTCTACACGGAAAACACAAAGCCTTGTTGCCTCATCATATTCTTCACGAACTGCTTGCAATTGCTGTGAGGTAAAATTCTCCCCTTTTCCAAGTCTTGACCTTCCTTTTTCTCTATATTGTGTCGCCATGTGTTCAAGCATCTCTCTGCATATCAAAGATGTGATCAGAAAATGTTTGATACACTGGAAAATATTCTGCATAAATACATGGATAAGTTTATACCTTTTCTCATCGCATTGCAATTTCATTTCCTGCACCAGTTTAAAAGATAATACAACTAAGTATACATGGGACAAAAGTTCTACGAATGGGGAAGAAGTGTATGAATCATGATATGGCACAAATACTATATAATCAAAGACCAAAATGATTCATGTTATTTAGAGGCAACAATATTAAATGTTTAATCGCAACCTTGTAGGCACACATTTCCCAGGGAAATTCTGACAAAGAGCAGGTGGACTATAGGGACTTTTTCAGCTTTATTCCCTCACGTAATGCCGTGTCAGGGAAGGATTTATTGATTACAGAATAATTTACCTGGGGATACATATTGCACAAGTTTACAACATCCAATGGTATATAAAGAACTATGCATGGACGATATGTAGAAGTAGTCATTTAAAGTCTATAATTGAGTTCAGCATTTACAGACACATTCACCTGATATCAAACATTTCATGCTGGGTCATTTGTAAATTGTTATTATCTTATTCCCACCAACTCCTTGAAGTATCAATTTTAGCTCCTCGTGTATTATCTGTTTCCATTTGCTAATACATACTTGTACTTCAAGATATATTGTCAAAACATGCCAATAATTAATTTACTACAAGCTTTCCATCCAAACCAATTTTAATAATTAGATTAAAAACAAAAAATACAAAGAGAACACATTGCTGGGTCTGCAAAATTGCACTTCTGTCTACATACCTTATTCTCCTCCCTCTACATATGCGTGGGAAGGTATCACCCAGAACTTAATCAGTGCATGTTAGGTTAAAATTTATTATCTCCTTATAAATTGAAGTTAAATTCAAATATTAATTTTAAACCCACATTCACAACTACTACCCACTTATTATCTTCACATTACGACCCACTACTCCGCTTCAGTATAGTCTCATTATAATTTCTCCCAAACCAGCAGAGTTATTTAGAGGAACGCATAGACATATAAAATAGACCGGTGATTGATATACAAACCTCCACTTTTCTTAGCTCAGAGAGGAGAGACTCCGATGGGTTTGTAATTGTCAACATAATATGAGACCGCTGAAATATAGAGAATAACAAGTCAAAACCACTTTCTCAAGTTTATAGGTAATACTAGAGAGCGGTATGCAATAGGCACTAACATAGCTATCAACAAGTTTGTGGAGCTCAAGCTGCACCCTTCCCAGCATTAATAATGCTCTGCCTGTTCAATAAGGGAAATAAAAAGTGGTGCTTAACTATGCTTCAGAACTTTTAGCAATAAAAGGCAACTTACGGCAGTCATTTATGCAAATTAAAAACAAATATATTCTGCCAAAAGAAGGTTCAAGCAAATAATTAAAAAGGAAATTCATGAAGCAAAAAAGAAGAGAAACATAGATGCTTGATTCAGCATCTTAGGAAGTAAAATGTACACTAAGTTAGCAACAAAATTGATTATGCTTCAAATAAGACTAGAAACTGCAGTTCTAACTACGCAGAAGTACAAATATCTTTATTCTTATTAGTCAGATATTTGACATGTAGTGTATAAGAAATGGGCAGAAAGTTAAAAGCCAAGAAAGTCAATAATAGGAAAAATATGGGAAACTGAAAATATTCTGAATGCCACAATGAAATGGCAGCGAAGGTTTTGGCATGAAAGGTTTTACACCAGAATCAACCAGTCGAAACAAAAGCCTAGGTAATAAAACGGAGCAACAAAGTAAAACACCATGCTATAGTCCAGCCCAAATCCTCCACTAACATTAACTGATCAGTCCCAGAATTCTAAATCTGAAATAATCAGCATTTTAATATAGCGCCTGTAACCACATTTATAATTTGTTACAGTTTCAAAGGTCTGATAATCGCATTTCGAACAGTAACTAAATTCACAACAGACAACTACAGTTTTATGAAGAATAATGTAGACCCCATAACCATAGAATCATAACAAATTGAAGACAAGATGGGGTCCAGTTTGGTGACATCAAGTTAGATATGCATTACTGCCCGATCCCTTCTCATTTAAGTTCTAACACATTTTAATACCGGCCAGCCCAAAGAGCTGAGCATGTCATTTCGAATTTATTTTCTTCCAACATTCAGATACGAGTTAGTGTAAAATTGTGCAACTTGTTCGAGAGAGAGAGAGAGAGAGAGAGAGAGAGAGAGAGAGAGAGAGTATATATGTGCATAATAAATAGCATTGGTCCTTTATCTTCATATGTCCCTCGAAAATCATAACCATGCCTCTGGAACCATGATTTTCCACCAATTAGATGTAAAAACTGTGAGCTAACATTATGATGTAAAGAAAAATATCATCTAGTTGCCAAAATAAGGTGCTTTTATCGCTCCATCAAGCAAAGCCAACGGAGAGGACTCAGCAAACGCAATTTCATAACTGGACAAAGGTTAATAAATTGGTATTTAGTAAAATTTCACCAAATCATAATTGAAACACCATCGTTTCCCATTGCTCCCAAACAAGACCTCGACCAACTTCTATACGCACTGAGAACCAGTTCTCTTACCACTTTCCCCACCATCATCTAATGCAGTTTTCTCCAGTAGACAGTTCCCCATCTCAAGTAATGACTCCGAAAATTCTGAAAGGAAAAATATCAAAGTGATGATGGGACTACTGAACTGTTTATGCAAAAAATAAAGCAATAGGCATTCAGTCAGCCACATAAAGTTCTACGTTTACACATCTTAGTGTCATAGGCTAAAATACTTCCATTATGAAGTTCTTTTCCTCTTCCGATCACTTAACCACATGAATTTGTAACTGCAATGAGACTTATGGAACAGATAACATTTAGGATCTTTTTCACATAGCTTCTTTCATTAATGGATAATTCTGAGAATTTGACAGCAAAGAGTTGGAGATCACAGTAAGGAATCTCAAAACCACCACCACCACCAACCTCACCAATATTACGATCAGCATCACCATCATTTTTTTTTTTTTCACTTTCAAGGACGAGGTGGGATACAAAGCAAAGAGAAGTGAAGGTACAAGGAAAATAAAACATATAGGTAAGCTTAAGTACTTATCTTAGTGCTCTAACACAAAGAAAAAGGTCAGCAACCAAACACAATTTGCTACCCAGTCCATCTAAAAAGAAAAATGCACTTGTAATACATAACTAATTTATTACAACATAGTTGGGATGGCATGCCAAAATATTTTAGGTCTCGTGTTTGGAACTATTCCTGCATTTGTAGTCTGTAGAACATTAGATGGGAATTATCATTCTCAGTAACTAATGTCAAAGAGACATCATAGAAAATTACATAAAATAATCCAGTACATCTAACTGCCATTCAGTTCTGCTGAGCTCTGATCCATTTATCAAATTCCACATTTCACCTTAGGGAACAAAAATCCAAACCTAAATCGGTGATCACTCTTTATGAGTTCTTAAATTATATTTTAGGCCATGATTAATGCCTACAGATTGTATCAAAAACAATTCTTGAATGTGCAACTATTATAGTGCTCATAGAAATGGCGACAACCATGGTCGAGGAAATGACCACAACACTAATCTTAAACGATAATGAATACTGCTGCTCAAAATTCATGTTCAGTTTTATTAGATAATTGCTCTAGGTGCGGTGAGTGAATCTTGACCAATCCAATCCGGGAAAGAGGAATAGGAACTCAAATCACAACCAAATACATATGCATACTGTCGTTGCCTCCCCTATACACCAAGTGGGATAGTTCACCTTCATTTATATTAACATATCATCCTACGACAAAAGTTTTCTACCTCCAAAGCGATAATTCAACATCAGAAAATATTACTCCAGCTATTAAAACATCAAGCAAGTACCATAAGCACTATTTGTTGTAGCAGCTGCAGCAGAAAGTAAGCTGTCATAGCAAGTTCTCATGTCCTTCATATCCTGCAAATACATTGCAACAAACAGAAACAAAACAAGATTTCAACAAGCAGAGCAAGCAAGAGAAACTTGGCTAACTAAGCTTTGGCATCACAACAAGCAGTAGTGCCAGTAACAACAAACAAACATATAAAAAATTATTTATTTTTAACTTTGACTAATCCAATTTCATTTTATTCATTTTGAAACTTATTTATTTACCTTATAAATCTACTTAGTAAACAATTTAAGCGTAGTATAACGTACTCGCGCCAGCCTCGCTTCAAAAATTGGAGCACCATGTTTTTCAAAACACTAACTCCAAAACCCTAATTTGATAACATTAATCACTGATGCCGATCTAAGTTAAAGCTGAATAAAATCTACTATTCAATTAAAAATAAATAAAATGAGAGAGAGAGATTAAGATCCACCTTCGCAGCTTGATCCAGCCCGTTTTTATTGGCCGAAACTTCATAATCCCAGTTGTCCTTGCTCTCGTTCTTGTGTAGTGCAAAACTTCTCAGCTTCCCCAAAGACTTCATTCCCCAGCACTGAATTTTGCTTATAAATGAATACTATATATATTCCCTTACACTAAAGACAAAAAAATCAAGAAGAAACCATCACTGTTTCCCAATTATAAGATCTAAAAGGAGTTGTAGAAATCAATTTTAGGAACTGGGCCGAGAGGGCGATGAGAGTAGACTGGAAAATTCTAACGTTATGCGAATACGTTAAAAGAGGCAACTGTTCTCTATGAAAATTGACTCCAGTCACAGCTATATGTAATAGCATAGCATGTTGAATACTTTATTCATTGATAAAAAATGGATTTTATAATTTATACATACTAGTCGTGGTTCCATTTCTTAAACTTTTTTAGTTATATTTTAGGGATATGCTACATGTATATAATTTTTGGTACATAGTTGTATCCACACCGACACATAGGGTGATATCTACTTTACCAAAAATTATTCCATGATCCATAATTTTTAATTAACTTTTATCAAAATTTACTAAAAATTTAAGTTTAATCCAAATCACATTGGGCCTAGTATGCCGTTTTAGTGGTGGGATTGACAGCGAAAAAGGGAATGAATTACTGTGAACAAGGATCCAAATTCAAGAATCCTAATTGGATAAAGCGTATACTCTCTTTGTTCGATCTGCAAAGTTGCAAATCCATGTGAGAGTTTGATAAGTGGATTGCTTTCACCCTAATTATGCTAATTAAGGCTTAACAGGAAGAAACAATGAATAAGTGAAGATACACGTAGTACTGGACGAAGTAATTGAAAAAACCCTCCATATGGTCGATCACTAGTCGTGTTCATGAATTACGTGTTATTTTGAGATTTATTTAAATCTCGTAAAATTATTGTTTTTAGATGTTGGGTAAATACGTGTATGTAGTGGAGAATTTGTAAATTGTAGGAAGTTATTTTAGTCATTTTCATTTCTTTCATTTTCTATATATATTGTATAGATTCTTCCATTTTAATTCAATTTGGGAATTAACAGATTTTCCCTCCAATTTTATCTTCTTTTCCATTTCGTTCTCTTTCAATATTTTACATGGTATCAGAGCATTGAAGTTTTCCTGCGATGGCATCACAAGGATCTTCAGTTGGAGAATTGATCGGAGAGGAAGCGAATTCAATTACAAGTCGGCTAATTACAGATTCAGACAGTCCCTACTATCTTCATTATGGTGATAACACCGATATGTAGCTCATATTAGTGGTTCTTACAGAGAACAATTATGTTACGTGGAGTCGTGCTGTTATTATGGCTCTCAGTGTGAAGAATAAAGAAGGATTCATTGATGGAACTATAACTGAACCGAGCGCCAATGATCTGATGTATAGCTCCTGGAGGAGATGCAATCATGTAGTCTCATCGTGGATTATTAATTCCATTTCCAAGGAGTTATATCCAATTGTGATGCACAAGGATTCAGCTGGAGAGAGATGGATTGAATTGAAGGATCGTTATAGTCACGGTAATGGTCCTAGGATTTATGAATTGAAGAAGCAGATCTCCACCGTTTCATAGGAGAATAGTTCAGTTGATTCATACTTCAATCGATTCAAATGATTGTTGGAGGAGCTTGATAACTATAGACAGAATATCAGTAGATCTGATTACAATTAGGAAGATCAAATTATGCAATTCCTAATGGGATTAGATAAACATTATTCTGCAGTTAGAATTCAGATCATGTTGATGGATCCTCTGCCTCCACTTAACAAGGGTTTTGCGCTTATTTTACAAGATGAAAGACAGAAAGAAATTGTTACAAAAAGGCAACAAAGCTTTGAGACATGCATTTGCTAATAATGCTGTACAAGGATCTAATGGAACTCAGAGAAATGTTAGATTAATTCAAAATCAGAGAAAGGAGAGGCCTATTTGTAGTTACTGTGGAATGTTTGGACACATTAAAGCAAAATGTTACAAGCTTGTTGGATATCCCCTTGGACATCATTTTGTAAAGGTAAAACGGTAGTTGCTAATGCCGTTGGAGAGTCTTCTGAAGGTAATCAGACAGGTATTATGGAATTTCTCTCAAACCTCACCAGTACTCTAGATCAGTGTATGCAAGTTCTGGCAATGTTAATGCCTCAGCTAAAGGGGCAAATGTCTGATGCCGCTGGAACACAGACACAATCACAGTCTCATGACACACTTTCCACTGGTTATTCTGTACCAGATGCTTTTTCCTATTCAGGTAATCACTCTCATCGAATACTAAACTAGGATTAGCAAAATGAATTATGAATACTGGTGCTTCATAGCATATGGTATGTCCTATTTGGCATTTAACCTCGATATCTCATAAAGTTAAAGCAGCAGTTAAGTTGCCTAATGGAGACTTTGTTGAAGCTACATATATTGGAACAGCCAAAGTGTCTGATACATTGGTTTTAATAGAAGCGTTGGTGGTGCCTTGCTTCAAATTCAATTTGATTTCAGCTAGCAAGTTGACTCTTAAGCATAACTGTTTCCTGATATTTCCATCAATATTGTTTTCTCCAGGATCTTTTAACATGGAGGACAATTGGAGTGGGCAAACTTGAAGATGGACTGTATCCCTTTTAAAATCCTACTCAGCCACTTCATGACAAATCTTCATTCAAATGCCTTCATTCTGATTCTTAATTTGCTGCTATTTCAGATAATAGCACTTTTGCTTTCGCTAATTCTAATTGCAAGTCTAATCTCAGTCTATTATGTAATAAATCAAGACATTTTTCTTGTAATTCCATAAGCAATTCCAATATAAATACTGATATAGATCTATGACATTGTCGCATGGGGCATCTCCCTACTTCCAAACTATCTGTTTTATGATTTAGTTCTTACCATAACATTCAATAAGTAATTACTTGCACTATTTGTCCAATAGCCAAATAACACAGGCCACCTTTTCCTATTAGTGAAACTAGAGATTCCAAAAGATTTGATATAATCCATTGTGACATAGGGGACCATATTCAACCCCCTCATTAGATGGCTCTAGATACTTCTTAACTATTGTTGATGATCATACTAGAATGACTTGGACTTACCTAATGAGAGAAAAATCTCAAACTAAATCCATCATTCATTCCTTCTATCATATGATCCAAACTCAGTTTGATTGCAAAATAAAAATTCTCATATCTGATAACGGATCTGAATTCCATATGAGCGATTTTTACCAATCTAATGGCATCTTCACCAACTCAGTTGTGTTGAAAATCCTCAGCAAAACGGAGTGATATAGAGAAAACACCAACATCTTCTAAATGTAGCTAGAGTTATCAAGTTCCAAGCCAATTTACCTCACAAGTTTTGGGGGGAAGCCATCCTTTTAGCAACACATTTAATCAATAGAATTCCTACTATTGTACTTCAGAATAAGACACCTTATGAGATGCTTCATCAAACAACACCATCATATTCTCGCCTCAAAGTGTTTGGATGCCTTTGTTATGCTTCAAGTCTTAAAAGAAATCGTACCAAATCTGACCCTAGACCCTTGTCATGTATTTTTATTGGTTATCCATATGGCATGAAGGATTTTAAATTTTATAATCTACTTAACAACGCTGTCTTTGCCTATAGAGATGTTAAATTTCATGAGAATATTTTTCCATTTCATCATCCCAAATTCCTTGCCTCGTTAAAATCTAATGTCTGTTTGCCATCTGATTCATTCCTTTTCCCAGTCCAAAATAATGATTCATCACCTGAAACATCAGTTTCAAATTCTTGCATTACTCTATTTCTACTAATGTTAACTCTCCTATCAGTTCAGTTCCAAATTCATATGTTCCCCCTCAAATAGATACTCACGATCCACTTCAATACCTATTTTCACTCCAACACCTACTGTACTCATCAGACAATCTAACAGACCTAAAAGAGCTCCAACCTATCTCCAAGATTATCATTGCAGTCTTGCATCTCAAATGCCTGCTTTACAGTCGAAATCCATGGTGAAAGATCACATAGCTCTCAAGCAATATCCTAAAACTGAGTATCTGGATTATGGCAGAGTATCTCCTAATTACAGGAAGTACTCACTTGCTTTATCTACTATGTATGAGCCAAGATCATATAAAGAGGCTGCTAAATGTCCAGAATGGCGTGAAAACATGGAGACTGAGTATCAGGCATTAGTTTCAAATAACACTTAGACTGTCACTCATCTGCCTGCACATAAAAGGCATGTAGCTTGCAAATAGGTTTTCAAAGTTAAATTGAATTATGATGGAACTGAGGAGCGAAAAAAAGCCAGACTTGTTGCAAAAGGTTTCACCCAACAAACTGGACTTGATTATGAAGAAACCTTCTCCTATGTGGCTAAGCTGGTAACTGTGAATACATTGTTAGCTGTTGTTGCTCATAGATGCTGGCATCTCCATCAATTGGACATTAACAACGCTTTCCTCCATGGTGAACTTGATGAGGAGGTTTATATTTGGATGCCTAAGGGTTATGAGCAGCAGAGAGCATATGGAGAACAACTGGTATGCAAGTTGAATAAGTCCATTTATGGACTCAAACATGCATCTAGGTAGTGGAACACTAAACTCACTTCGTACATTATTTCACAGGGATTTAAACAGTCAAAATCTGACTATTCTTTTTTCAGTAAACAAGAAAAAGGATCATTCACTGCTTTGCTCATATATGTGGATGAACAAGAAAGAATTGAATGAGCAGTTCAGATTAAAAGATATGGGAGTTGTGAGGTATTTTCTGGGGCTTGAGATAGCTAGAACATCAAGAGGTATATCAGTGAATCAGAGGAAATATGCCTTAGATGTGTTGACAGATGCAGGATACCTTGGTGCCAAGCCTGCAAAGTTTCCTTTACCACAGAATCTGAAGCTCAGTAAAGACCAATGAGAACTTATTGAAGATGCTAGTGCATATAGGAGGTTGATAGGAAGAATCATATACTTGACTAAATCAGACCAGATTTTTCGTATGTTGTACTGGTACTTAGTCAATTTCTCCAATCACTAAGGTAGCCACATCTAGAAGCTGCTCATCATGTACTAAGGTATCTGAAGGCTACACCAGCACAAGGACTATTGTTTAAAAGCAAATCAGACCTGGTTTCTTAAAGACTTTTGTGATGCTGATTGGGCAGCCTGCACATATACCAGAAGATCAATCACTGTTTACTATGTTTTTCTAGGAAATTCATTGGTGTCGTAGAGATCAAAGAAGCATCATACTGTCTCCAGATCCTCAGCAAAAGCAGAATATATATTAACAAGACCATTGGGAGGAATTCGATTTAAACAGTTGGCTATCAAAATGGGAGTTTTGAATATACATCTCCCATCTTGAGGGAGAGTATTGGAGAGTTTTTAAATTGTATGAGGTTATTTTAGTCATTTTCATTTCTTTCATTTTCTATATATATTGTACAGATTCTTCCATTTTAATTCAATTTACGAATTAATAGATTTTCCCTCCAATTTTACCTTCTTCTTCATTTTGTTCTCTTCCAATATTTTACAATAGGGCTCTTCCTTTACCGCTCAACCACCCTTATGGCAATGGATCTACTCATCTTACTGAAAGACGCATAGATGTAGCTTTGCTCCAAGTTTTCTAGCCCATATTTGTCATCCATTTTCTCAAATATTGTTTGTTACAGTAAACAATCTCCACCACATATTTACTTAATAAAATATTCTACATATAAATCAATAAAATTACTTTACTTTTCAACCACACATTTTCCAAAAAATACTATTCAAAACTCTATTTCTTCTCCCAAAATGGGAGACAATCAGGCCCTAGTTCACTCCAGCATTCCCACGTGACAAGTATTGCTAAGCATTTTTTATATATCAAATGACCTCTAAGGGAAATTTAATGTAGTCGAAAACTACTAAAATATTATTTGATTCATCGCTTCGTCACGTGTTGTTTTAAAAGTTTTTCAAAATGACGAGTGACAGATGAACTAATATTTCTGTAGGTTCAATGGTAATTGAGAAATATCTGGAAAATTTTAGTGACCAAAAAGGTATTTAACGCTATATATGACTACATAACTACCAATTAAGCAACAATGCCACCTAAATGCTCTAAGAGGCAATGAGGTGCATTCCAACTCCTCATCGTTATAGTCTTTGAGGCTAAATAACTTGGCGTATGAATGTGTTTTCTATTTCTGAGGAGATTTTTGGATTCATAATGTTTAATGGCGTAACTTGGGTCTCTATGAATGAAAAAAGGTAGATGTCGAGGTAAAGATGCACAACCTTGATAGGATCAGGGGCGTAAAAAAAGCTAGCCTTGTGAAGATCAAGCTCTTGTCCACAAAATACAATTTTTAGAGGGGCTTACTTGGGATGGCATACCATGGAGAATTGCAAAGCTCCGCAACGGGAAACTAAAGTTCTAATCAATGAAGATTCCAAGGGGCTTATATTTGTCATAATAAATGCCCAAGGAATAATCAAAACAAGGGAAAAGCCCCTAGGGGCTGGGGTAATGGCAACCTACAACAAGACCCTTAACATCATTTGTCGGGGTATATTGTTAGGAGAAGACTCAAACAATGGGCGTAAGCAATATGCCCGATAATACGCTTTAACCTCAAGGACAGTTCAAGACAACCTTGAAGATATTATATTTGGTGGTCAAAGCACTTGGAAGATACGTCATCTCCTCATGATGATACCTTATTAATATAAGTGATTGTTGCTAACTTTGAAGTGAAAAGAGTTTTGATTCAACAACGGGAATTCAGCCAATGTACTATCTCATGAGAACTTTACTAAGATGGTAATTTCAACCGATTAACTAAAAGTAGTAAAAACTCATCTTCAAGGATTCGGAGGTGGAGTCATCATCCATAAAGAAATCATCGAGCTTCCTCTCACCCTGGGTTCAGATAAGAGGTAGGTGACATAAATTCCAGCCTTCCAAGTAGTTCGTTCATCGATGGCCTACAACGCCATCCTTGAGAGACCATTACTTAATAAAGTCAAGGCTATTGTATCTACTTTCCATCTTGCCCTGAAGTTTCCTACAACTAATGGTGTTGAGGTTGTGTGTGGAGACCAGATAATGGCTAGACAATGTTATGTTACTAGTGTTCGAGAATTAAGTACTGAATTCATGCAATTTTTACATTCGTACCCGAGCTCAAGCAACGAAAAAGGCTTATTCCAGTTGAAGAATCGGTCAAGATTGAGCTTGAGCTAGGCAAACAAGTGACAATTGGTTGAGGTTTTGAATTCTCATAGACGAACTCATTAGCTGCTGCTCAGGTTATATTTAGGTATTTGCATGGAAGGATGATGATATGCTAGAGATAGATCCTAGGACGGCAGTGCACAAAATTAATAGCAACCCAGATGCTAAGCCGGTTAATTTAAGGAAATGGTGACTTGCACCAAAACTTCGAGAGGTCACATTTGAGGAGATTGGTAAACTCATTAGTACGCAATTTATTCGCGAAGTCCAATATTCGGTGGCTCACCAACGTCATTTTTGTCAAAAAGGCCAATGGTAAATGGCGAGTTTGTATTGGCTTCACCTACCTTAACAAAGCATGCCCTAAGGACAGTTATCCCCTACCATGAATTAAAAACCCATAGACATTACTTTGGGGCCATAAATTATACGCTTCCTTGATGCATTATTTGGTTATCCTCAAATCCTCACTGTCGAGAAAGATCAAGATAAGACCTCTTTTATGGCTAATCCTGTCATATATTGTTAGAAGGTCATGCAATTCGGATTGAAGAACGTAGGGCAACATATCAAAGGCTCATTAATAAAGCCTCCTCTAATGTAATTAGGAAAAGTATTGATGCCTATGTTGACGACATGGTGGTCGAAAGGAAACATGTAGACCAATTTATTGTCGACAGTTCGTGCGAAACCCGCAAGCGTACAAGATTGTTGACAAGTAATAGAATTGATGAATTGAGAGCATTGTCCCACATTGAATAAATGCAATTCAAATTTACTATTTATGTATGAAATTCGAATTGCGTAAAGAAAATAGAGATTTTGATTTGATTTTATGTTAAATTATCTAAGAAAGCGGTAAAAAGTGTTTTGTATCAAATTACAGATGATTGTATTGGACCTTGAATCCACCTATTGCTATCTATTTCAATTCTTAATTTATAATCTAGTTCCGTTCATGTGTTCTTGACAATCAGTAATTCTATTGAATTCTGTTTTTCAAGACAAATTAAATCTATTTTAATAACAACCCGAATCTATTTCTTGTTCGAATTCAAATGATTAGAATGCATTGAAGTTTAGATTATCTCAAAGATTGCACACGTGATAAATATTATTACTAATATCTATTGCAATATGTTGATTTTGACGCATTCTAAACTTATTGTGAGTCTCACAACACTACAACAAGCAACTAATTATCTAATTGGTGGCTAATCAATTAAATAATACAATGTGTATGCAAAATTAATCAATAAACAGAAGAAATAAATTAAATTACTAGTTTTGAATTAAAACAAATAACAAATAGGGTTCATCTTCATCCAATACAAAAAGATATCTAACCTAGCATGTTTATATATAAATTACAAAAAGAATAATAGAATATCACCCGGATCATGAAGTAAATCAAAAGAAGTTGATCTTCAAGTTCAAGGTTGAATTCTTCAAAATCTTGATGTTATTGACTTTCAATTCCTTGCTAGGACTTGATCTCCTCTGTCAAAATGTAGCAATTGATCTCTTGTTCTTGATGAATTTGATGAAACTATGGTATATGAAGAGGCAAGAGAGAGTTTTTCAATGTCTATCCCTCATTCTCCATTTATAAGAGATAGAAAATAGGTCAAAATTGCGTCCAATTTGGATTCCAAAAGATTTTGAATTGCGAAAGGAAACTAAGGACTCTCCTATGAAAAATTCCCTTGCTCGCATGTCGTAGAACCAAATGGCTCTGGGGTTGGGAAAATTAAAGTCACGCGCGTGCAAGGTCATCTCTAAGCAGCATGCATTATTTTGACCATAAATTTCTCTACAGGTATCCTATTGAGCTGAAATGCGTTGGAAAACTAATTCAAATGGCTACAATTTTTCTAGAAATACATTTTTTTCTAATTTGAACGTTTGCTATCCGAAAAATAGGTCTCAAATTGAGGCTAAAGATCTGTAGCATAACTTCCTCGACTGAAAATTGATTTGTGAAAATACTTTCATTGTATTTCACTCATTTGACCTCCAATTGCATTCAACTATTGATTTTTTACACTTTGGTCCCCAAACTTTAGATTTCTTTTGTTTCAGCACATTTTTGTTCTTTTTTTTTTCCAAATCCACTAATTTGCATTAAATTCAGCCTACCAAACATAATTAACACAAAATTAAGCTACAACTCATCCAAATCACTAACAAATACTCTAATTAATGGCCTAGATTAGTGTACAAAATACATTTATCAAACACCCCCAAACTTGAACATTTGTTTGTCCTCAAACAAAACTATAATTTAACTTAACTAAAAAATTTAAATACACGCATGGTTAGATAATTTGCTTTTTCTCTCAAGACTAGAATACATGTATTAAAACTATATACTGCTACAAAACTAAAATGCTAAAATTATTTTTTTCTTATCCATTGCAAAATCGATGTGCATGTGTGTGTGTGAAAATTCATGTCAAGTATCATAAATTCATAAAGTTATTCAAATCTCAACCCTTTATGGCTAAGTGTTTTCTTTCTTTACTCGTAAGATACACACCCCAAACTTTATTCTTTTTACTCTTTCCCTAATGTGTGATATAATGTTGCATTTTTAACATAATACTAATCCTTACCCTCTCTAGTTTGGTTCAATTTTACTAATTGCAGTTCAACACATCAAGATTCTCCTTATTTTTTGATTGCTTTAACCTCTAAGAATCAATTAAGCTAATAACCTATTGTTAAAAATATAATTCTCTCAAATGAGTGTTTGGGACTTAATTAGGACATGTAGGGATTTTTTAACTATTGTGTAGAATCCTCTCCGTTAAGCTTTCTAAATGACACTTATAGCGAGTTTTCAGCCGATAACTCCCAAGTCAAATGACCATAGGTTACCAAATTTTTAGATACCCTTGTAGACTTAATTATTCGAGTCATAAAGACTACAAAGAGAAATTTCATAATAAGATAACACCACATATTCATTATTTTTTCTATAATCTTTTTCTTATTTTTATGATCTGTGCAATGCCCTTTATAAATACTCATTTTCAAAAATCGACCCCACTTAAGATTTCAACCTAATTTTCATCTTATTAGCCTTAGACAATCCACACAAACTTTAGCACAAATGAGATCCACATATATCTCAATGTCTCCCTACAACAGTTCAATCACCCCAAACTATCTCAGAATTGGTCAACGAAGGATGTATAATTTAGCGGTTATTTGGGTTTAGCATCTAAGGTCCACTAATTGTTCTTACCTATTCAAATTTTGAATCAAACTATTTTTTCATGATGCAAAACATAAATCTTGTGCACAGAAATATCAAATTTCACATAAATAAGCATATATAACCTTAATACGTATCTTGTTCACAATTTATAATGTAATACATGATTTCAAATATATACACGCAGGCAAAATTATCTAACCCACACAAGCATACAAAAATAATAAATAAGCTAAAAATAGATTTTTTTTTGCACTTGAACAAGTACACAAACCAATAGAAACTCAATATTTTACACCCCAAACTTATAAAAGACATTGAAAATATAACATGCAATATATATAAAAACTAATGGCAAAGAAGGGAACTAAATACTCCCCTGATATATATTTGAAGGTGATTGATGGACTAGCATGAATGTTCAAGCTCACTTGCTATGCCTTTTCCCTTATCCATTGTGCTCAGGTGACATGTTCCTTCAAATTAGTAAAAAACAATCATAATATGAAACAATTTATAGTACGTCCATACACACCTTAAATGGAAATATGGGGATAAAGATACCCTATACTACTAAAAGTAATAAAAATTACTTATCCTATATCTAAAAAGTAAAATAAAAAAAGAAGAAAGAAAATTGAGTTGCTTCCCAATAAGTGCTTATTTATAGTCATTAGCTTAACTTTATTATTTTGACTATTTATGGTGGCTTGAAAAGAGAGTTTTCAGCATTGCATCGGCTGCATTGGTAGTTGTATTTTAAGTCACCTTTAAGCCTTCAGATTTTAAGATTTTCATTGTTGTTCTGCCCAAGAATTCTACCTTAGTCATTCCTATTCTTATTAATTCCCTAATGATTGATCTTTCGGCATTCCTCAATGTCCGGATGTTGTTTAAGTGGAGTATTCATGGTGAAACTTTGTTATTTTTCTTTCACCCTTACGATTATTTCACCTTTTTCAAAATTCATTAATGCTCATGCAGTAGATAAGAATGCTCTCCTCAAAATTAATGGCATATGTTAGCATCTATATCAAGGATAATGGAATCAGCTGGAAGGAAGTTATCTCCAACTTTGATGAGCACGTCCTCTACCACTCCATAAGGATGCTTGAATGTCCTATCAGCTAGCTATAGGATTATTGATGTTGCTTTTGGATCATCCTACCCTAATTTCTTGTAGATAGATAGTGGCATCAAATTAATACTTGTTCAAAAATCAATTAAAACATTTAAATTATTTGAATTTTCTATCGAGCAAGGTACAATAAAACTCCCTGGATCTTTTAATTTAGAAGTGATCATATGCTTTATGATAGCACCGTACTATTCTATCAGAGTCACTCTTTCATCTATTGACAACTTTCTCTTTTTAGTCAACATCTCTTTCAGAAACTTTGTGTAATTTGGAACTGTTGAATGGCGTCAATGAAGGGAATGTTGATGTGAGTTGTCCGAGAGCATCCAAGAACTTCTTAAATTGTTTGTCCAGTTTATTGTTCTATAACTTTTGAGGAATAAGACTGGAGGTGTCTTTTTATTGGTAGGAACGATTGTCTTAACTTGTGGACTGTTTGACCGTTCTTCTTAATTAATTTTTGATGATTGTTCAAACTGTACCATTTGTTCCTCGCTCATGGTAGATACTTGATCCTTCTCTATACATTTCCTTTTCACAGTAATTTCTGCCAATTGAACTCCACTTCTTGTTGTAATAGCCTGGACTTGTTCCTGTTTTGGCTTTCGTTGAAGTCTTTGAGGGAATGGAATAGGTGGCACAAATGCTCGGACACGACTCTATGCTTAATTTCTTGTGTCTTAATAATTAAATACTACACAACTTCCACTACTAATAATTGCTCTCGTGGGTTCTTTTCTGTGTCGCTTGGAAGAGTACCTTGTGGTCTATTAGCTAACCCAGCTGCTATTTGCCCTACCCAACTTTCCAATTTTTAATTTTTGCCTGTTGATTTTGATGAATAGTCTCTTAAAATTAGTCTCACTTTTGGTATTGAACTTAGCCATTAATTCTTCCAAAGATGACTTCTTCTCTTACTGTTGTCGAATCCTGGTGGATTGCCCTGAATTTGACATTCTTGACCCTGACTATTAAACCATGATAAGTTAGGATGCTTGCTCCAATCTGAATTATAATTGTTGGAGTAAGGATTGTTCTACTGTCTCTGAAAGTGCTATGCATAATTGACTTGCTCAGGCGGATAAACATAGGTTGAGGCTAAAGGATAGCTTGCGGTTATATGATCTATCCCACAGCCTCCGCAAATTGGTGCTGGTTGGTGCATCCATGTTCTCATTCTATTTAAATTGTTTAATTTCCTTGTTAATACTTCCAATTGGGCTGTCGATGATGTAACTATGTCAATGTTGTGAATACTTGTTATTTTTCTCGAAGTTCCCTTTCTTTGGGCCACATAGTCTGATTTTCTACTATTTTCTCAAAAAGATCTAAGGCATTGTCTAAGGGAATATCCATGATCAATCCTCCTACTGAAGCTTCAACTATGTTACAGTATTTACGATCTAAGCCTGAATAGAAGATATAGACCTTATCATTTTTAGGAATGTCTAGATTGTGGCACTTTCTGAAGTAATTCTTGAATCTTCCCCATGCTTATAGATAGCTCTAAATTTCCTTCTACTTGAATGTAGTGGCTTCATTTATGATCTGATGGACTTGAGAAGGTAGGGACAATTTCAAGGTGAATTTCTATACCATGTCATTCCACGAAACAGTACTCCCGGGAAGTAGTGAGTTTTTCTCGTGCATTTTCCTTTAAAGTATGAGGGAATATACACATTCGAAAAGCATTAGTTGACATGCCTTCATGACTGATCACCTCGCAAAACATCAAAAAAGCTTGTATGTGTTCATGAGGATTTTCAATTGATTTTTCTGAGAACCTAATGTTCTGATGATTTTGAAATATATTGATGAAATCTGGTCGAATGTGGAAGTTGACCTGCCCAAAAGGTGGAAAAATAATAGCGTGTTGCACATGAGCAGGTATATGATTTAAATAATAAACTCAAATTAAATTATTCCCTAGCAACAACGACAAAAACTAGTTCGTGCAAAACCCGCATACGAGATCGTTGACAAGTAATAGAATTGATGGGTTGAGAGTATCGTCTCAATGGAATAAATTTAATTCAAATTTACTAGTTATGTATTCAATTCGAATTGCGTAAATAAAATAGAGATTTTGATTTGATTTTATGCTAAATTATCTAAGAAAACAGTAAAAATGTGTTGTATCGAATTATGGATGATTGTATTGGATCTCGAATCCACCTATTGCTATCTATTTCAATTCTTGATTTGTAATCTAGTTCCATTCATACGTTCTTGACAATCTATAATTCTATTGTAATTAATTCTCCTTTTTAAGACAAATTAAATCTATTTTAATCACGACCCGAATCTATGCCTGTCCGAATTTGAATGATTAGAATGCAATAAAGTTTAGATTATCTTAAAGATTGCACACATGATAAATATTATTCCTAATGTCTATTGTACATATGTTAATTTTGTCGCTTCTTAACTTATTGTGAATCTCCCAACACTACAACAAGCAACTAATAATCTAATTGGTGGCCAATCAATTAAATAATGCAATGGGTATGCAAAATTGAACAAGAAACGTAAGAAATAAATTAAGCTACTAGTCTTTCCAACACTACAACAAGCAACTAATAATCTAATTGGTGGCCAATCAATTAAATAATGCAATGGGTATGCAAATTTGATCAAGAAACGTAAGAAATAAATTAAGCTACTAGTCTTGAATTAAAATAAATAACAAATAGGGTTCATCTTCATCCAATACAAAAAGGGATCTAGCCTAGCATGTTAATACATGAATTACAAAAAGAATAATAGAATATTATCCGGATCATGAAATAAATCAAAACAAGTTGATATTCAAGTTCAAGGTTGAATTCTTCAAAATCTTGAAATAATTGACTTCAATTCCTTATTAGGGTTTGATCTCATCTCTCAAAATATAGGAATTAGCCATTTATTCTTGATGAATTTGATGGTATTATTGTGAATGANATATTCAATGATTTTAATATATAAATTGCAATAAGAATAATAGAAATATATCACTTCGATCATGAAATAAATCAAAAGATGTTTATCTTCAAGTCTAATTTTGTATTCTTCAAAATCTTGATGTAATTGACCTCCAATTCCTTGCTAGGGCTTGATCTCCTCTCTCAAAATATAGAAATTAATCTCTTGTTCTTGATGAATTTGATGAAACTATAGTATATGAAGAGGCAAAAAAGATTTTTTCAATGTGCATCCCTCTTTTTCCATTTATAAGAGTTAGAAAATAGATGAAAATCACATCCAATTTTGTTTCCAAAAGAGTTTGAATCGCGAAAGGAAACTAAATATTCATTTGCGAAAAATGCCCATGCACACATACCGATATAACTGATGTGCGCACGCCGTATAACCAAATGACTCTCGGGTTGGGAAAAATAATGTGCCTCGCGCGTGCCACGAATTGCCCACAAGCGCACAGGTTCATTTCTGAGAAGTTTTTTGTATTTTGACTATAACTTTCCCTAAAGGTAACCGATTGTACTGATTCAAAATGCTTTAGAAAGGTAATGCAATTCGAAAAATGGTTCATCTACAATTCTTCTTGAAATACGAATTTTTGGTTCATCTACAATTCTTCTTGAAATATGAATTTTCCAATTCGAAAGTTTTCTATCCGAAAAATGGGTCTCAAATTGAGGCTAAAAATCCATAGCATACAATTCTTCTTGACATATGAATTTTCCAATTCGAACGTTTTCTATCCGGAAAATGGGTCTCAAATTGAGGCTAAAAATCCGTAGCATAACTTATTCGGCTGGAAATTGATTTGTGAAAATACTTTCATTGTATTTCACTCATTTGACCTCCAAATGCATTCAATTATTCTTATATGATCTTCAATCATCGTTTCGCGCTCCGAACCAACTATTGAATGTTTACACTTTTTCCCCCAAACTTTGGATTTCCTTCGTTTTAGGATGTTTTTCGTTTTTTTCCAAATCCACTAATTTGAATTGAATTCAACACAAGAAACACAATTAACATAAAATGAAGTTATAACTCATCCAAATCATATTAAAAGGGGTTGCGACAAATTGCAAAACAAAAGTAATTTGGCTACAAATCATTGAAAGTGATCAAATACTTCAAACGAGACCAACATGACTGAAAACTATTTGAGAGATGGAGATGTTTTAACGATTTTTGATATGGAATCTGAACCTAATAAGGAGTGAATTTTGGATATAACTTGTGTATTTCATATGTGTCCCAATAGAGATTTGTTTGTATGAAATGGTAATGCAAGGTATCATTGTCATGGGTAACAACAAACCATGTCAGATAGCTAACATTGATATAGTCGGATTGAAGCTGGTGGATGGAACATGTATAACACTTGATCGTGTTCGACATATTCCAGACTTGAAGAAGAATATCATTTCGTTGGGTATTCTTGATTCAAAAGGGTATACGTTCTCTGTAAGAGGTGGAGTTTGAGAGTTCGAAAGGGTGTTCATATTGTATTGGGGACAGAAGAGGTCCCAGTTATACATCTTGCAAAATTGGAGATTCAGTTTGGTATTGTACCTTTGGGATTTGGTTTAAGGTCCATATTGAAGAATATTACTTAATCGAGTTTGGAGAATATGGGTAATTCCACTTTAGCACAATTACCTATGATTCCATCTTATTCAACTGCTAGAGATAGACCCACTTGAGATATGTACGTAGATGCTGATTCGGTCACACGTGCTTTTAGAATTTTTGAAGGGTTGAGACTAGCTAGGGCCTTCTATGAAAGCATTAAAAGTTTATTTTACTACAAGGTGTGCTTCGACACTATTTGGTAATTTTTAATTCTTTATGAATTTTGGAGATCCCGGTATTTGGGTTCATGTATCATGTTAGATACCGTGGAAGATGAGGAGTATTTTTATGTTTGAGAAAGTTTGGTCCTTGTTGAAGAGTTCGGATTTCTTGTTATTGGAGAGATTTTGATGTCTCATTCGTTGTATTGGAATTTATGTCAAGGTAAAGATTGTTGAGGTTTTTGACCCAAATTAGGTTGACTTTTGAGAAAATATTTTTTTCCTTCTCTCTACGTGTTTTTATTGGGAATATATTGTTGCCTTTATTTTATGGGATTTTTTATCTTATTTTCATCTTTGTGATATTTCTAGCATTTGGCATGCACCCCTGTAAACACTACACTCTTTTCACAAGTTTTGTGTTAACTAAATATAAAATAATTGTGTGGCATAATTATTGTATTTTTTTCTCCACATTAGTCAATTGAATAAAATACTTCATTCCTTTACCAATTATTTATTCACCTTTTATCTTGTTATTTGTTTGCGATCATATACTTTATAACATGTCATATATATTATCTCGATCCATTTTATTTTCCAATAGATTTATGGGAAAGAAATTAATATGTAAACTTCATTTCCATTTATAAATTCTACCACCCTTCCAAAAGACTATACTAGGTAGGGATTTGTAACATATTACAAAATACTTAAAACGCTTTTCCCGTTCACCGAACGACTGCTCACTTCTTGCTCCTAATCTTACACGAGTCATGAAACGATTGTCAATTGCGAAATGGAATGAGTAAAAATACAGAACACATTGAAACACACAATACATGAATACATCATACATCAAGTGTATAAACTTCATGAACTATTAACCAGGAAAAAGATGCATGTAAATCACGGTAATGATAAGCTTGTAAAATTACCATTAACTGGAACTCAAGAATCTATGATGCATGCATTTCATCATAATATAAAGCTTGTAAATATAATGAAATAACAATTAAAAATACATTTTATCGTGTCTTGAGCCCTTCTCAAATAGACTTAGTACACCATGTGCATAACTTGAAAATATTGTGCTCGCAAGGCATGATAAACTAAAAAGTTTACGACTCTACAACGTAATGACCGAAGATATTGTGCTCTCATATCATGCTGAAAACATTGTTTCAAACACAATTTCCTCTTTTGGTCACGAAGACCCTATTTGATGTACTACTCATTTGGGGGCCTTATTGTATGATGTGACAATGCTTATTAGTAGATAGTATTATGATCCGTTTGATTTCTCGCAAGTGTATGATATTGGGAATAACTAATAAAGTGATGAATAAAGTGTCGTTCCCCACAAGGACTATGTATTTGATATCGGATCAATCAATCTAGCTCTAATCGAATAGAAAATTGTGTTTCAAGAGTTTATACTAAATTAACTAATTAAGCTAATGACTCTGATGAATAATTTATGGACCTTTTGTAAATTAAGATAAAATACTAAGACCTCGAAAATGAAAATGGATACACTATTACAACAATTAGAAGTCATCATAGTGGAGAACTTGATAATATCACTTTTGATGATTTTTGTAATGAATATGGATATGAAGATAATTTCTTAGCTCCTAGAATTTTTCAACAAAATGGTGTAGTAGAAAAGAAAAATTGTACATTACAAAAAATGACTAGTATTATGCTTAATGAAAATATCTTACCAAATATTTTTAGGTCGAAACTATTAACACCGCTTGCTACATAGGTAATAAAGTTTTCATTAATCAAAAGAAAACAAAAACTCCCTATGATTTTTGGAAAATAGAATTCCAAATATCGATTATTTCAAAGTATTTGGTTGCAAATATTTTATTTTAAACACAAAAGAAAATTGGGAAAATGTGATTCAAAAATCGATATTGGGATCTTTCTAGGATATTCATTGACGATCAAAGCTTATAAAGTCTTTAACAAAAAAACTATAGTCGTTGAAGAATCTATATATGTTCCTTTTGTTGAAAGTAATCCTCTTAATCAAGAGAAATGTATTATTAATGATATAGGATTGAGAATTCCTTTTGAACAAATGAATATTCAAGATCAAAACAATGAAGATCCTACAGATCAATACACGGAAAAAAACAAATGTTCAACAAAGTGAAATGGAACCTTCCAAAGTACAAAATGACCACCCTACTCTACCTAAAAAACGGAGGTTTGTTCCTTCTCATCCAAAAGAACTTATTATTGGCGATTCATCCAAAGGTATCATGACTAGAGCATCTACTAGAAATCATATTTTGCAAATTGAACTAAAGAATTTTAAAGAAGCTAAGTTTGATAAATTTTGGACTCTAGATATGCAAGAAGAACTAAATTAATTTGAACATGTTTGGAATTTAGTCGCTAGACTGATTGATCAAACTGTTATTGTTAAAAAATGGATTTTTAGAAAAAAAAAATGAGATCAAAAGGGATAATTGTGCATAACAAGGCTAGATTAGTGACACAATGTTACAATAAAAAAGAATGCATCAATTTTGAGGAATTTTTTGCACTAGTTCCTAGATTAGAATATATTCACATGCTTCTTACATTTACTTACCATAAAAGATTCACTTTTTATCAAATGAATATTAAAAGTGCATTTCTAAATGGATTCATACAAGAAGAAGTCTTTATAGAACGTCCCCATGATTTTAAAAATGACGAGTATCTGTATTATATGTTTAAACTTAGAAAATCTCTTTACGGTTTAAAGCAAGCTTATAGAGTTTGGTATGAAAGATTGAGCAAATTTCTACTTTCAAATAGTTTTTCAATAAATAAAGCCAATACTATCCTCTTTATCAAAAATAAAAAGAAAGAAATGATTATTGTTCAAATTTATGTTAATGATATTATTTTTGGTGCAACTATTTCTCTTTGTGAAGAGTTTTCAAAATGTATGAGTAAGGAATTTGAAATAAGCACGATAGAAGAACACAAATTATTTCCTGGATTTTCAATCAAGCAAACTAATGATGGAATATTCACTAGTCGAAACAAGTATACATTGGATATGCTCAAAAGATTTGAAATGGAAGAATTGAAACCCATGAATACTCCAATGAGCTCATCCATAAAATTAGACAAAGATGAACAAGGTACTTCCGTTGACTTATATAACAAAATATTGAGGTACGATCGGATCCCTTCTTTATTTAACTGCAAGTAGACCTGATATTATGTTTAGTGTGTGCTTATGTGCTAGATTTCGATCTACTCCTGAAGAATCACACATTAGTGCCGTAAAACAAATCTTTCGATATCTTAGTGGTACTAGAACATTAGGTCCATGGTTTAGCTAATAGTAAAAGTACAACCAGAACATGTCACTTGCTAGGCTTTACACTTGTGTCATGGTTCAGTAAGAAGCCAAATTTTGTTGCCTAAGCCGAATACATCTCGATCACTAGTTATTGTGCACAAGTTTTATGGATGAAACAAACTCTTAAAGATTATCACTTGTTTTTTGACCATATACATATTTTGTGTGATAACACAAGTTCTATAAACTTATCGAAAAATCCCTCCTTACACCCTTGAACAAAGCATATTGAGACTAGACACCATTTTCTACGATATCATGCACCAAAGGGAGATATTTTGTTAGAATTTGTAATCACGGAAAATCAATTGGCCAATATTTTAAATATACCTCTAACTCTTCATAGATTTTCGCATATTCGACGAGGTTTGGGAAATATAGATGAATTTGAAGTATGTGGCTAATATGTTTATATGTTCAATTGTTGATAAAATTGTTGATTTATGTGCAATATTTGTTAATATCACAGAAAAAGGTCATGCGGAGATCCAAATTGTGAAGGGAATGTTCAGATAGACACCAGACAGGATGGTGGACATCCGGGTACTTGCATCTGGATTGGCAAGAAGGGAATGTTCAGATAGACACCAGACAGGATGGTGGACATCCGGGTACTTGCATCTGGATTGGCAAGAAATTTCAACAGCTTGCATAGTAAACGTTCGGATGGATATAGCGGACATCTAGAAGGTTGCAGATTCAAAATTTTAAAACAACTTCACAAATCTTTCTTCTACTATGTGTGTCCACCTCCAATCCACCACATTCTCTTCTTTAATCATCAATATCCTCCCTTAAATTAAAAAAACCCATACTTCTCCTACCCCAATCTTTCAATATCCTTAACTTTCAACCATTAATATCCAAAAACTCACGGTATTTGGGTTTATACAAACCTTAGGTCCAAAAATTGTTATCCATCTTCTTCAAATTAAACCTTTATCATGTCAAGTCAAAGGGGAGCAGGCAAGAGAATGAAAAGAACCGAGAGGCAACCTTCTCCTTCGACGAAGAATTCGAGGTGTCAGAAAATCCATTTGAAAAATCATCCATTTGGTAAGAATGTTGATTTTTCAATTTTACTGTTGAAACCCCCGCATTTCATATTGAAGAATATTTGGAAAATATAAGTTTGGTTTTGGTAGTCACTTTAAAAGAAAATGCATATTCTTGGCTCATGAAATAGTTTTATAAAAAAATAATTGTCACTCCTAGGGCAGATGGGATTTCATGTTTACTTAAATACATAGGGATTTACATCACAAAAAACCTATCCGAGCTATTCTTGAGTTCAAGGTGAAAACCATATTTTTCTACACAAAGCTCATCCTACTCTTGAAGGATATAGTCCTACCGAGACTTACCGTAGAGTTATGGGAAACAACATTGAAAATATCACCAAGTTAAGTGCAAACCAATTTATTCTACCTTGCAAAGTTTTACAAAATATCAATGCCCGTGTTATTCTTCCGCAAAAGGGTTATCGGGACGAAGTCAATAATTTTGACCTCTTCATTCTTGAGCCTTTCTAGTCGGACAAAAATTAGACTTTCCAACCATTGCACTTGGTCACATGAAACTTATTCATTCCACAAGACACATCAAAGCTTTATCTTACGACATGTTTCTCATAAAAATATTTGAACACTTTGATGTATCTTTGAATGATGAGATTTTAATTTAACTTTATCCTACTGACACCATTAATATCCAAACTCTCAAACATATGAAAATCGTAAAAGAGCACGGTCAATGGTGGCTTATATCAACGATTTTGATCCAAATTTGAGTCATTTGACTTTACCTTTTGAAGGAAATGAGGATGAAGTTGGAGATGATCACGACGATGATGTACCACATGTTTCAATTCCTCCTAATGACATTCCAAGTTCTAGTGTTACTCTTCCTTCCGGCGGTTTCACTTTTATCAAGAACCACTACAATTTCCTCAGTGGGCGCATTGATTTGCTTATCTCTTTTTTTGATGGTATCGTCAGGATATTTCACTGATTGCTAGCTCAATAAGAAGCACTTAATGTTCAACAAGAAGGACTACATGCTCAACAAGAGGCTCTCAATGCACAACATATGGCATTTTAAGTTCAACAAAAATGCCTTCTATTTCCTCTTTGATACACTTTTCCCGCCATCGGCTCCGCCGGAGTCTTAGATACGATTTTATGCATATGTATTTTGGAACCACTTATATTGGTCTTACTTCTCCATGTCTTTAACCTTCGTGAAGTGAATTATTGATTTTCTTGATGTGCCTATGAATGTGATATCATCTGTTTTAAATTAATTGGCATCATGTGTTCACTTACTGGGGAATGAATATTTGATATGATTACGTTTTGATCTTAAATGCTTTATCTTTTTGCTTATGTCAAAAGGAAGAAACTATGTAAGATGATATGCTTGACGAGAATGTAATAGATAGATATGATCAAAATGCTTGCTTCGATAGTCATATGTTTTGTATGAATGGCTATTAGCAGGTGTAAAAAATATGGGAAATATATGGATTACATTCAAAATCTAATATTTATATTCCTTATCAATTGTTCAATCTTACTTTGCAATCATCTTGTTTGTCATAATAAAAAAAGGGAGAAATTGTTAACATATGGTTGACTTATCCTTAATGTTTTGATCATAACAAACAAGTTAATTTTGATTCTAACAATTGAACTTAGGTCTTAAAAGCATAATATTGATCGATCAAAGACAAAAAGCTCGCTATCAAGACTCTTACATTACAAATAAGACTCACAACAAAGGTAGAGATGAAAGTTGAGCATTCAACTTAAAATCATTCGAGACAAGAGCTAGGAAGTACGTCTAGAACTTTTACTGTACAAGACGTCTTCCATGTGTCAATGCTTAGGAAGTACGTCTTTGATCCAAGTCATGTGGTAGACCATAAGTCTATTGAATTACAATGAGGTTTGAGCAATAAAGAAGTACTAATAAGAATTGTTAATCAGAAATTTCAAGCCATACAAAACAAAGTAATCTTGCTAGTGAAAGTACAGCGACGTCATCACTCGATTGAAAAGGCCACGTGGGAGTGAGAGGTGGAGATATGGGCCAAGTACCCACAACTTTTCTATGAATCTCAAGGTAAATCTCGAGGATGAAATTTATTTTTAGGAGGGTAAATTATAACACCCCACACCGAAATCTCTGGGTCTAATTATGAAAATCGAAAATTTAGGGGCTCGTTTAAAGGTTAATCCATCTTCTAGGACCTTGAAGAAGGGTTGATTGCCTGGTCAAACCCTTATATAGAAATTCTTGACATATGTTTTTTTTGTATATTCATGATTAACCAAACATAGGGTAATGTGTAATGTGAATACATGTGTATATAGAACGTAGTATTCACGTGAGGAATGGGCGTGGGATGCATGCCTAGTCTTGTCCTATTAACGCCCTTCATTCGCATTCACATGTTACCAGTCACTATTATTTTTTTCAGTCCAAATAATATACACATATACGTGAACATAGCCGAGGTGGAAATTGTAAGAGTGATCTAGCAATTTTATTCAGTCTCTATTACTCTTTATTTTAAATTTCAAGATAAGTACTCCACCTATGTTTGGATTATTATTATGTTATAAATTTCAAGAAAATTATTATGGGCCCCATTATGATTATGATTATGATAAGGGGATCAGAGTTTAGTAATGCTACACATAAGAATTCTTGCCACCTATGTTCGGTAAAATTATTGTGTCTCCATTATGTTGATTATGATTATTTTGCTCATTTAAGTTATACTCGATAATAATTCATAGTGTACTTATTTAGGCTATGTTTACCTCAATGCATTATTCTTTAATATTAAGATTTTGCAGTTAATTATTGAAGTTAAAACCACTTTTTGTTTACTTAATGAGTAAAACCATTTCTTATTAATATTTAACTTCCTATAAAAAAGATCGAATTTTATTTAATGACACTTGAATAGTCAAGGATTTGGGTCGTCTCAGTTGGTATCAGAGTTTAGGATTTTTTTTAAATCGGTTCAGTTCCGTAGACTTAACATATATTTTCAGAATTTCAAACTTTATGAATTTTCTGTTATAAAAAAATAAAAAAATTATTTGATTCACTATTCACGACAATGACGCTGCACAGTTTGAAAAAGAAATTAATTATTCCCATTAACTGGCTGTCCCATTTGTGTAGAGTATGTGTATTGAATTTGGACTTTATTTGATATTATAAGAGTAAATATTTTGATTTGTTTATCTAGTTGGGCTTTATTATCTAAATAGCCTAATACTATATAAAAGCTTTAGTCCAAGCATCAGTTTTGGTCCAATAATTATGATGAGTTTTTTTTTTTTTTTTATTCCAAGCATCAGTTTTGGTCCAATAATTATTATGATTTTTTTTTTTTTAATAAATAAATTGATATTTGAAATGACAATTAAATTGTTCTAAGTCACTAGCCACTATGCCATCCTCCATACTCGACTTCTTTGAACCAGATATGTATGCACTTTAAGTATTCATGTCATCTCACTTATGAAAGCATGCCTATTACGCGAAATAGCAATCATGAATATCGTGACAAAATATGAATATTAGTTACGATTTTATTTAGGCTTGTTATGCATAAAAGTCAATATTAATATGAAATTTTGAATGTTATAAGTGTTTACTATTATACATATGATATTATTAATAGAAGACCTCAATCTTAGAATTTATACTTGTGTAGAAACCATGAGATATATAGATGGTAGCTATGTGATTTTAAATGCATGTTAAGCTTAGTGGGAATGATCAACTAGAGATTAAGTTTACAATAATGTAGAATCACATATTACATGAATAATATTATCCACGTACAATAACTCATCCCTTTATCACTACCTTTGTAAAAATAAGGAACAAACTGTGGATGGTTATTAATACATTATGTTAAAGTTCCAACTTTTGGTACAATAATTTATTCCTTTTTCACTACATTTGAATAAAACAAAGGAAACACTGTTTATAATTATTGGTACTTTCTCTAAAATTTTCAATTATTAGTACCTCCTTCTAAAAAAATATTTTTGAAAAGTTCTTTTGGAAAGAAAAGTAATTACGTTCATTTCTTTCCGATAGATGGTGAGTGGACAAGGTCAAACCAATCCAACTGAGAGGCGTAATCATTTTACTTGGTTGCATAGGAATTACATGAGAAACTCAAACCACGTTTAATATAATACTTAGATGCCATGGAAAGGACTTACCGAGGGGCAAAAGCGATGGATATCAATTTCATAGGGATGAGATTGTGTATCACGTTGAGCGAACCCATACTCTTTACTGGAGGCAGTTTATCAAGGAAATTAAAGAGACTTTCGACTATCGGACCTCTCCCGATCTATTACTCCAATGCATGAGGGAAAGGTAGATGGTGAATCGTGAAGATGTTATGTATACAACAGGATGTCAGGCTATGAACCCAATTCAAGCAACGTCATAACAATACCCGAAGTTGACTATGAGGAAAATTATGTTAAAGATGACCTAAGTGAAGAATACAACCCTGCGTTGTATTCCACAATTAACCTAAAAAGCCTGAGGAAAAGTAGGAGGCGAATCAAGGGGATGGTGACGGGAAGAATTATTAGATGATGCCTAGATTGCTTTACATTTACATTTATGTTCTTCAATTTTTGAATCTCAGCTTTTTGGACTTTGGTATGCTTGGTGGTTCGTTATTTATGTGAACTTGTGAATGTTTAAGAATAAACCATTGCATTTCTTTATGTTTCATTTCCTCAATTCGAATTAACTCTGAATAGTAATAGTTACTATCATATAATTAAGGATATGACACCCCGAAGCAGAAAGACTAACAATAGCAATGACCAAATCCAAGAGTCTACATAACATGTTCAGCCTCAGTCTAATACGATTGACCTACAATTTTCCCTACAGTTTCTCGCTACAATGCAAGCTTTTGAGCAAGTTGTAGTGTCGCCACCACCTCCTCAACAGCCAACACCGCCATTTTTTCGCCACATCAACCAGAACAACAACATGAAGCTGTCCTCGACACGAGGACCACCGCCACTGTGGTTGAGCAATTCAGGAAATAGCATCCCCATATCTTTCCTGGTACTACGGACCTCTTGGAAGTATAGAATTGGCTTGTGGGTATTGAGAGAATTTTTGAACTCACTGACTGCCGAAAACCTAGAAGGGTGATATGCGCAACCTTTATACTACGTAAATGTGCTAGGCGTTGGTACGACACCATAGCTAGATCAATGGCTCCTGGTCATGTTTGGATGTGGAATGAATTCAAGGATGCTTTTCTGAAAAAAGTACTGCCCTACTAGTATCTAAAATCGAAAGGAGGCTGAGTTCCTCATTTTGACTCAGGGCTCATTGACGTTGACCGAGTACGAGCAAAAGAGTTGGCTCATTAAGCTTATGAGTTTGTGGATACAGATAAGAAGAAGGTGATACGTTTTGAGTAGGGTTTGAGGGATGATTTGAAACGGATTGTCATAGTGCTTCAGCTTAAAAATTATCATGATGTGTTGGCAATGGCAAAATTGGCAAATTTTAAAAACTGCACTAGTGGAGAGAAAATGAAGCATAATGGACAGTCATAGAAGCGAAAGTGGATGGATAACAAAGGTAAAGAAAAACAAGATTATGCCAAGAAGAGCAGAAAAAATTCAATACAAAATGGAAACAAGAGTTGCGCAGGCTGTGGAAAATACAAGAAGCATCACCATGGAGATTGTCTTTTGGGAACGAATTTATGTTTTCGGTGTGGAGAACAAGGCTCCGTATTGCCTTAAGTACGGGAACAACCAGTGAATGCCAAGTGAATAATTAGCAGAGACCACATAGAAGCAATCAAAAGAGGCCACATGGGAACAACCAGCATAGACAATGCCATGTACTTGATGGAGAGGCTAGGGTTTAGAAACTGGTAGGGCAAGAGGAGGATCATAATCGAAATATCTTGGTAGGTAAAGCCCACATATCCGACTTACTAGCCTATGTATTGATAGATTTGGTGCAACTCATTCCCTTATATCCCTTAAGTTTGTATGTAAAGTGGATGTTGGTTGAATATGTACAATTCCCTTTAGTAGTGACGATGCCCACTAGGGATATAGTGAATACTAGTTGCATAGTTAGAACAATAAGAGTAGAAATTGATGGTAGATCATTGGAGACAAAATTGTATGTATTAGATATGGATATATTTGATGTGATTTTTGGAATGCACTGGCTACCCAAAAATCACACAATAATTCGTTGCTTGGAAAAGGAAATGAGTTTTCAAAGACCCGTTGAAGAGGAATTTCGATTATCTGTAGCTGCAGGTGGACCCTTACCCCGCATTTTGTCTACATTGGAAGCCTAACAGGTCGTACAATTAGAAAGCACTATGGGACTCCTAATGTCCGTAATAAGTAAGTAAGAGAGCAATAGATTAACAATTGATGAGGTTAGGGTGGTATGTGAATTCTAGAAATCTTTCCCGAGGAGTTCTGGGAAGGGAGATGAAATGTTCCTTTTTTTGAGTGTACTCCTAGTTACAGATTCAGTGGAGACAGGGTGAGGCCTATAGCTTAGAGGATTAGAGCACATGGCTATAAACCACGGTGTTGAGATTGGCATACCGTTAGAACGAGAGGTAGAATTCACAATCGACCTTACTTCGGCTCATCACCAATCTCTAACCCCATATAAAATGGCACTTAAAGAATTACAAGAACTGAAGGCACAACTGGAGGAACTATTGGAAAGAGGTTTCATCCGAGCCAGTATATTGTTGTGGGGAGCATCGGTGCTCTTTGTTAAGAAGATGGATCAATGAGGATGTACATCGTTTATAGAGAATTGAATAGAATTACTATCAAGAATAAGTATCCTCTTCCCAGAATTGAGGATTTGTTTGATCAGCTCAAAGGTGTAGTGGTGTTTTCTAAGATCGATTTAAGGTCTGGTTATCATCGGTTGAGAATCAAAGCTAGTGGTATCTCTAAGACCGCTTTTAGAACTCGGTACAGACACTACGAGTTCCTAGTTATGTCACTTGAGCTTACTAATGCTCTTGAAGTCTTTATGGATTTGATGAACAATGTATTTCACAATTGTTTGGATTAGTTTGTTATCATGTGCATCGATGATATCCAGATTTACTCAAAAAGTAATGAGAAGCATGAGGAGCATTTAAGGATTACATCAAAGGTTTTGAAGAAGGAGAAGCTCTATGCCAAGTCCAAAAATATGTGACTTTTGGCTGGAGCGAGTCTTAGACATATTGTCACATCCCGAGGGATAGAGGTGAATCCTAGTAAAGTGGAAGAGTGTTGAATTGGTTAAGGCCAACCAATGTAGGAGAAATTCATAGTTTCTTAGGCTTAGCAAGATACTATCGGAGGTTCATTGAAGAATTTTCCAAAATATCAAGATCGCTGATACGGTTAACTTGCAAGAGTGTAAAGATTGATAGGACCAAGAGGTGTGAACAAAGCTTTGAGAAATAAAAATAGGAGTTGGTGAATGCCCCAGTGTTAACCATATTTAATTAGGTGGTTTTGTGATCTATAGTGATGCTTCGAAGCAAGGTTTAGGATGTGTCTTAATGCAGTATGACAAAGAGGTTTCCTTTGCATCGAGATAATTAAAGCTACATGAACAAAACTGCCCTATGCACGACCTAGAACTTTTCGCGATCGTCCATGTATTAAAGATTTGGAGGCATTAGCTTTATATAGGTAAATGTGACATTTATATAGATCACAAGAGCCTCAAATACATTTTCATCCAAAAGGAATTGAATATGAGACAGAGAAGGTGGCTTGAGTTAGTAAAAGACTATCATTGTGAAATTCATTATCACTCAGGCAAGGGGAATGTAGAAACTGATGCTTTAAGTCCGAAAACGGCAAGTCAATTCGCTATGTTCACTATGCAGGAACTACTATGGAGAGAATTTAAGAGATTGAATCTCGAGGTTGTCACCATTCAGCCAATGTGGTGCTTGAGTAGCAGCTCTCTCTATCTGACCTACACTCCATAACAGAACTAAAAGACATCAAAAGGGTGATCAGTCTTTTAAGTATATCAAGTTTGAGATTAAATCAGAAAAGTGGAAGGATTTCACCATAGCTGAAGATAGAGCATTGTATTATCAAGGACGGATCTGTGTATCAGATTTCGAGGAATTGAAAAGAGAGATTCCAGAGAAAGCTCACTTATCTCTTTATTCATTACACCTGGGAAACACAAAAATAAGGTTTTGGAGCCAGTATTTTGGTGAGGCATGAAGATGGATATAGCTGAGTACATCAATAAATGTTTTGTATGTCAACAAGTGAAGGCCAAACACTAGCGACCATCAGGATTACTTGAACTATTAGAAGTCCTAGAGTGGAAGTGGGAGCATGTAATTCTGGACTTCGTGGTTGGTTTCCCAAGGTTAGCAAGAGGTCACAATACTATTTGGGTCATAGTGATCGACTCACCAATTCAGCTCCTTTTTTTACCGGTTTAGATGACATTTACTATGGACCAGTTCGCGCAATTATATGTGAATGAGATAGTAATTTTACATGGTGTGCCTGTTTCTATTCAATAAGATAGAGATCCAAAGTTCACATCAAACTTTTGGAAAAGTCTACCCCGAGTTATGGGAACTAAACTAAAGTTTAGTACAACATTCCATCATCATACAAATGGGTAGTCAGAGCGGACAATTCAAACATTGGAGGACGTACTTCAGACATGTATACTCGAGTTTGGGGGACAATGGAAGAAGCATTTACCATTAGTTGAGTTCTTATACAACAATAGTTACCACACTTCAATTGACATGGCACCATATGAGGCATTGTATGGAAGAAAGTGTAGATCACCAATTCATTGGGATGAAGTCGGTGAGTGAAAGATTTTGGAGCCAAAGATTATTGAGCAGACGGTGCATGCAATTTAGAAAATTTGCTCTTGCATGAAAACTGCCCAGGATAGACAAAAGAGTGATGCAAATAGAAAAAGAAAGGGTCTTAAATTTTCAAATGGTGATAAGGTATTCATCAAAGTGGCACCAATGAAAAGAGTGCTACATGTTGGCAAAAATGGTAAGTTACGACTAAGGTTTATTGGCCCGTGGTGATCTTGCAACGTATTGGGAATGTTGCATATCACTTAGCATTACCTCCAAAACTTTCAGTTGTACACGACATCTTCCATGTGTCAATGCTTAGGAAATTTGAGTCATGTGATCAACCATCAGTCTATTGAAATACAACGAGATTTGAGCTATGAAGTACCAATAAGAATTGTTAATCAGAAATTTTAAGCCCTCCAGAACAAAGCAATCCCGCTAGTGAAAGTATAGCGGTGTAATCATTCATTGAAGAGGCCATATGGGAGCGAGATGTAGAGATGTGGGCCAAGTACCTACAACTTTTCGATGAATTTCAAGGTAAATTTCGAAGACAAAATTTAATATTAGGAGGGTAGATTATAACACCCACACCCAAATTTCTAGGTCCAATTATGATAATTGAAAATTTAAGGGCTCATTTAAAGGTTAATCCATTTTCTAGGACCTTGTAGTAAACTTAGTATACATACTAAATCCCACATGTTTTGCTCCTTGAATAAGAGTTGAATGCTTGGTCAAGCTCTTATATAGAAATCCTTGATATATATAGATATTTTTTTGTATATTCATGATTTACCAAACATAGGGTAATGTGTAGCGTAAATGCATGTGTATATAGAATGTAGTACTCACATGAGGAATGAGAGATAGATTCTTGCTCATTTCACAAATCTCAAGGGACAATTTTCAATGTTAGAATTAATAGACTTTCCACCATCATGAGTTTTTCTTTAATGATGCATGCCTAGTCTTATCGTATTTAAACCCCTCAGTCACATTCACATGCTACCACACAATATTATTTTTTTCAATCCAAATAATATACACATATACATGTACATAGCCGATATGGAAATTGCAAGAGGGATCAAGCAATTTTATTTGGTCTCCATTACTCTTTCTTTTAAATTTCACGGTAAGTAAGCTACCTATGTTTGGATTATTATTATGTTATAAATTTCAAGAAAATTATTATGGATAAAATATGATGCAATATGATTATAATTGTGATTGTGATTATGCTAAGGGGACCGTATTTTAGTAGCGTTACACATAAGAATTTTTATCACCTATGTTCGGTAAAATTCTTGTGTCTCTATTATGTTGATTATGATTATTATGCTCCTTTTAAGTTATACACGATAATAATTCATAACATATTTATGGGGATTTTATAAATCTCACTCCATGATATTTTCCCTTTTAGACAATTAATGGATCGAGGCATCAACATAGAGAAGACAACAGGCTAGGATTAATAAATTATATTGTGTTTGAAACACAACTTTTTAAGTTTCAATTTTTTTTAAAAAATCGAATTTTATTTAATGGCACTTGAATAGTCAAGGATTTGGGTCGTCTCAAGTGTAACGTTCACGTTTTTTACCGTTCTGATTTTTGGCACATAACAGCTAGGTAAGTACATCCAAACACAAAAGCGTACATCCAGTTCCTTGTTCGGTTCCACATATATTTTTGCTCGTTGAACTCTATGAATACATTCATTTTTTGCATTCATTGCATGACTTTTTAAGAACATTATTAAGAGACATTCTTGAGCAAAATTATATTGATCTCATATACTATTTTTTTTTATCAAATCCTTTATTATAAAAAAAATTTATTTATTGATTTAATTCATTATACCTTCATCATCAAAATTTTATAATCTAACACTTGAATTTTCATTTATTTCTATTCATTGAAGTATTAGCTTATTTCTCTTTTAGTACTTAATTTGTTTATATAAATTATTATGAGAGAAGTTTCTCATTTCCATTCAAATTTGTGGGTTATATTGAGATCCCTAGAAAGCTCAATAGTTTTGGTCATATTGAGGTTCCGTAAAACTCAATATTAAATAAGGATCGATGCTCCTTGTTTGTAAATCGCCGAAACGTTTGTAAGGCTTTGGCGCAATAAGTCAATCAAAACTAGTGAAAATGCTTTGCTCGTGACAAAGAACTTGGTAACGGAGGACAATATCATTTCTTTGGATCAAACACTTACAATTAATTCATTTGCAAAATCAATTTCCTTTTATTTATCGGTTTTGTATTTGTGCATAATTACTTGATTGATTTATTAATTCATAACTAGTTTAAATTTGGATAAATTTCTCGAAAAAGTTTCGAAAACTAATTCAACGTCTTTGTGAGTTATTCTTGGTATCATTCCCCTGTTTGGATTAAAATTTAGATTTTAATTTAAATCAAAGTCAACAATTCATTTCAACCACATATTTTATGGGTCATACAACTTTTCAACCATACATTTCATCAACTTTTATCAAAATCCACTAAAAATTTTAATCCCCACCAAATAAGGGGCCATATATAATATCTATATTTCCAAACTTTACCATTTTGCTAAGAAGTTCTATGACGTGAGCGATGGATAATGATACCAGTTTGAGAAAGAAGTTGGAGAAATTTTGTCTCTTTATGTTCAATGACATTAACCATACGAAATACTTTTTATGGTCTGAAAGAATTGAGTCTTGATCATTGCACTATAAACTTAAAATAATATGAATCAACACAAAACGATTTTTAATAAGATAAAGTCACATATGACGTGAGTAATCATCCACAAATATCACAAAGTACTTCGACCTCCAATAATGTCAACAGAAGAAGGCCCCCAAATATGAATGGACTAAATCAAAAGGTTCACATGAATCAGACTCACTTTTATTAAAGAGCAAAGCATGATTCTGTGCAAGTTGACAAGATACAGAGTCAATTCTATTATCTGTGGTACATCCTAACATACCTCTAGAACGTAATTTAGATAACGACACATCTATAATGAGAATTTCTAGTTTTGGACACTGAAATAGCACAATGACCTAATAATGTGAAGGAAAGACAAATATGTTCAAAGAGAGGACCAATTTCCCAATCAGTCCCAAGTATATTCCCAGTTTGCAGTCCGTTAAGAGAGAAGTGTACTTTAAGACCATGGTAACATAGTTGACCCACTGAGATGAGATTAAGTATAAGCATGAGGGATAAGTGTGAGTGATTTGAACCGTAAATGATTAGATATCAAGTGATTTCAGTAGCCAGGTTGAAAGAACCCGGATATAGATTTATTGGGATGGTAGAGAGCAGTGTCGTACCTATGTTTCGCGGGGCTAAGACGAGCTTCAGAGTTTGGGCTCTTAAGTTGTTGCAAACAATCCATTTTTTTCATTTATAAAAGTTTTATGGAACTAAATTTGTTAACTTATAATCAACAATAAAACAACAAATAAAAATGAAATATTCAAAATATTTATAATTTAATCAAATAACAATACAAAAATGTTCTAAGCGATCACTTAAATACAACTCCTTTGCAGTTTTTGAGGCAAAAATATCAATCAATTTTGTATAGTAGAGTTGTTCAACCATTTCTTTTTCAATGGATAACATGATCAATCCATTCAATTTTTACTATGACATAGCTGATCGAAGATAAGTCTTGATCAATTTCAATTTGGAGAAACTTTTTTCTGCTGATGCAACTGTAACTGGTATAGTGAGCAAAATCTTATAAGTAATGCAAGTATTCGGAAAACAACCCTTCATTTTCTTCAAATAATTTAGCACATCAATTGCCCTTTTTGTTTATCTAGGTAAATATCACTTCAAGACTATCAACTTCGTACACAAGCCATCACCAATAATGTCTGAATGTTTATTATGGTTCAAATATGCTCAAGATTCTTACAAGATTTCAACAAACTGTAGACATGCATACTCTTTAATCTCTCCAAATTAAACAAAAATTCAAATGTCTCTTCCTAATGTTTAAATTGTTCAAAGTGAGTTTGAAGTAAAGATTGAGCTTGATCAATCATAAAGAGAAAATAATCAACTCTAAAAGAATCTTCAGCTGATTGTGTTACCTCTTCACTACCACTTTCATCGAAATGCCTCTTTCTTCGAATGCCCGTTTCTTTCGAAAAACAGCTTCAATTCCTATTTCAATTGC
>CAIGRL010003414.1:0-12253 GCA_903798325.1 Fraxinus xanthoxyloides | reverse complement strand
TTCTACTCATTTTCAACCACGCATTCTTTAATAAAATAATATTTTTCATCACATCAATCATTTTTCCTTCTTTTTCAACCACACATTCTCCATCAATCTACTATTCCATAATACATTCTTCCAAAATAATATTCATCAAACACACTCTCAAATTATAAACACGGGGCATTTGGAAGATCTATAGTTCTTATCGTCCTTTCACCACTTCAGTTAAACTTGTGTATTTGACATGTAGGTGATTGTGGAGAAGGCAGAGAGAAGTGATATTCCTAATATTGACAAGAAAAAGTAAGCCTTTACGTTTTTCAATTTCCTCAATATAGCATTTTTATTGGATTCTAATGGTGAAAACCATGCTTTACTGCTGCTGATCGAATATGATCCATGAATAAACATATAATTATATAGTTTAAAGGGAAGACGTTATTTATCTAGAGAATAAAGATCTTAGTAAACTAGAAGCTAGTGCTTTGTCGGAACTATTACAATAGAATTGTTGCAGTCAGATTTTTTATGGTAAAGATCATAGTTTAAAGTTGGTAAACTAAAGGTACTGGATTTTCAACTCAAGTTGGAAAACTGAATGTACAGAATTTTCAACTAATTGTGTTAGATTAGTCTAGGTAAGGATGATTTGAAGTTGCGTTAGTAGTTTTCCAGTCCTCTTAACTGATATAGATATACTGAGTTCTGTGTACCATGGTAATCTTGCGTGCACATTTCAAAAGTTGCACTAATAATTGGATGTGAGCATCGTCATTCTTGGAAACATGTTTTGTAAAATCCAGGTAATTGACACGTTATAGCTTGGGAAAGTGGTCGAATCCAGGCAATCCATGACAAAGATGAAACAAGTTTCCCTGAAAGTTGCACTTCTCGTCCAATCAGGAAAAAGTTTTGAAGATGGGACTTGCTAAGAGAAAAAATAGAAAAAATTTGTATGAAAATTATTCCATAATGGCAGGTAATCACGCAGCAAATATCTGTCCCACTATGCTGTAGATATCAAATACTAGAATTTTTGGTTTTAGACCCTGGTAATTCTTGATCCTTAACTTGCGAAAAATGCTAGTATTTTATAGATTCTAATTAACCATCATTAGATGTTGCAAGTTGAGCTAATAAAAGAATAATGCTATCTAGGACTAGCACTAGTAGTGTGGCCACACTTGATAGGTTTAATTAAATGAAACATGTGATCTTGTATTTAAGTAAATCTATCATTTAATATCATGCTGTCGTCATCTAGATCGGTACTTGACACTAGTGGGGCTGAATAACATTACTCGTAATTAAAATATGATCTTTCACCTCCATTTTTATTGTTCAATGTACATTATTCTCTGTTCGTTCGGTTTTCTTTCTTCATTGTGCCTCTTTCTCTTTTTTATTTATTTATTTGTTTTTTGTTTTAGTGGTGGTGGTGGAGAGTGGGGGTAGGTTGATTAAGTGAACAACAAGAAGTCAGAGGGCCCATGGCAGTATTTGCTATAGTTACAACGAAATCTTGTGAAAAATTATGCACGTTTTATGGTTAAGTTGGCAAACTTGGAGGGCTTAATGCCTTTGAGAATCATGAGTCTGCAGTTGTTTGATTTTGGTTTTTCCGTTCTTTATTCGTGAAATCATAAGCTACAAAACAGGGATTGTCCCCCCAACTCCTGGCATGTAGAAATAGGGCTGCATTGTTAAGACATCTCTCCAAGGCCTCAGCTCATTGTACTACATTTAATATATTAAAAGTTGTAAAAAAAAAAAAACTAGGATTCGTTTAGCACAAATGTTGTAAGTAGAACTTTTAGCATTAGAGCCTTTATTAAAAAATTGTGATCCGTTTGGTTGTGAATCCGAAAGTTCCTTTTGACTTTAGCCAAACAACCAATATTTTTTACAAAAGAGTTTTTGACCTCCAGAAAGTGCTCTTAGTTACCTTTTTGAGATAATTACAGGTATCTCGTCCCTGCTGACTTGAATGTAGGACAATTTGTCTACGTGATTCGCAAGAGAATCAAACTGAGTGCTGAGAAAGCAATTTTCATTTTCATTGACAATGTCCTGCCTCCAACAGGTGAGCTTCAAATGCCATATGTTATTAGCTCTAGGGTCGTGTTACTCGAGTCATTTGGACCAAGAGCATTTGAAGCTACTGGAGTATTTTCACAAGTTTCTTGTTTCGGGCTGTTTGCCCTTTCTAGGTGCCATTATGTCTGCCATATATGATGAAAAAAAGGATGAAGATGGTTTCCTTTATGTAACGTACAGCGGAGAGCACACATTTGGGAACCATTTCATGCTATAACCTTCGAAACTCGGCCTTCACTTGGTTTATACAACGTGACAATAGTTGCTGCCATCACATTGTGTTGATAATTTATATTCCCGTGCCTTTCATAAAGATATTACATCTAAAATTATATATAGCATATACGTGTATAGTTTCAGTGTTTTCTGAGATATCTATAAATGTCACAATCTCATGTCGTGTGATTACAATAATCATTTGTATTCAACCTTGTTTTCGAATGTGCTTTTCATTCTCTAATATCAAGCAGGATAATAATGTTGATGCTTATTTAGTACGTAGTTAAATTTTTTTTGCCTTCACAATGAATTTAGATTAAGATAGTCCATTTTCTCAGTTGCCTTCATACATCTGTATTAGATTAGAGGTTTTGCATGATATAGTTGAAGACAATTAGTGGCGAAATAACATTTATATATCTTCTTATTTAAATTTTGTATGATTTCCCTTTATGCTCTTAATTAGTGAGTATGGTGCTTCATTGTGATGAGATTGATGTGAAAAGAAATAGATGTCAGCTATGAGTAGAATAATTTTAAGTCTCCAGGATATTGAATTGCTAGCTTAAAATCTTTTAAATACGAAGGGTCTAGGGGTGTCAAAAGAGCTGGCCGGGCAAGTCTCCATAACATCGAAGTGCTAGTTTAACAATAAGGATGTCGAAAGGGTTGTGGGGATACAGGCAACCGCACCTTGGAGGCAAGTTCGCCCGGCCTGGCCCTCTGCGCCATCTTGACGGCGGCTTTTGACACTCCCATCTGTTTTAATGAGTTTGATTAGGCCTCGGTCATGAATGACTAGCTTTGCTGATCCCTGAAGTAAAAGTTTTGATGCTGTGATCATATAAAAAGGCATGAATTGCCAAATGTGTGTTGAATCAATTCATCCAAAAAAATAAATATATTTAATTAACTTTTATCTTTAACACTTCTCAACCCCTACTCCCTACGTTGAGCCCTTTTTTTTCTCTTTCTTTCTCGGAAAGGGAAAAATATAGGCCCATTTGGCAAGACTTTTAAAAAGTTAATTAAAAATTGCTTCTGAGACTAAGAAGTTATTTTTGAACATAACATGTAACTTTTTCAAAAATGGATTTTTTACAATAAGCAGAAGTTTTGCCAAATGGATACATAATATTTTCATACAATAAAACAGGTGATTTAGAGTTAAATGGTGGTGACTGATGAGTGAATTTAAATTAACTATTTTTATAATAACAACTAATAGGTGTTAAAAAAATAAAAGAAAACTTAATGCGTGAATTACTTTGATTTAACCTATCATTTAACGTCACTTAGACTAAAATTGTAACCCAATGGAGCTACATAGCAATATACTCATTAATAATATAAGTTGCAATTCTCTTCCTCTGGTAGCCATTATCTTTTTCACCATTTAATATTTTAGTGCCAATGTGAAGATATTAATGCAACCTTTCAGTTCTTATTTTTTTGTAAACCAAATGAGTGTATATTGGGCACATAACTAAATATATATGCAAGGATAAAATTGGCACTATTTATTAAAAAAAAAAAAAAAATCTTTTATGCCGATAGATTTCTTTGAGAAATAATTTTAAGAAAATATCTTTTAAGCAAAGTAATATTTATAATTTAATTCATGATCGATCGGACACGAAAAAAAGATTAAATAAATTATTATTAACAACAATTAATAAGGAATTTAAACGGAATGTGAATATGAATGTGCTAAGATAAAAAAGATGGAGAGAATTGATTAATCTTCATATTCTCATTGATTGCACTACTTAGGAAAGAATTATTAAAATTAAATAAGGGTATATTAGACATATAGCTAAATATATAAGGGTAAAATTGGTATTCAAAAGTTTTTCCTCAATCTCTCCTTTTCATATGTTGTAGTTGAGCCGAAAATGCTTAACATGCTATGTTTACAACGATTTGATGTGTTTCCTAAGGTGAATTCAATGCTATTAAATAATTTTAAACAAAGAATTCAATTGAATCTTTCTAATAATGCACGCGTCCTTTATGTAAATGCTTTAAGTTTTTAAATGAAGTGGTTAATTATGATGATATTATAATATGCAAAACACTTTTGTTCATATTTTGTTATTTTTTATTTATGAATTGTTAGACTTTTAATCAATACATTTTTTCGATCTATACATGAGAAAATATGTTGAAGATAGCATTTCTAAGAGTATGAACGTGGACGAGCGTGATTATTGTTGTTACCAAGACTTTAATTTAGGATAGTTCGGCTCCAATATGTCTATAGTTTAGTATCATGTTTATTCGATCAATGCGACAATTCTTGAAAGCCTAAACTATTGTTATAAAAACAAGCACCCAATTTTGTTTTAAAAATTGATTAGGCCATCGACTTGGAAAAGAGAAAAGGTCCAGGATCAGAAGGTTGAACCAGGGTCGAACAGGGATTGAACCGGTTATTTTTTAAAAATTAAAAAAATATACATTTACAAAAAATTAAAAAGGAAATTATACATTTAAATTTTTTTTTAAATACATTTACCTAGGTTGAACCAGCTAAATCAGGAACGTGTCACGAATTTTTCAGAAACTGGCCGATTTAACGAGCTTTTAATTAGAAGTTTTATAAACTTAATCGGACTGATTTGGATCCCGATCGAACCGACTGGAAAGATCCGATTTTTAAAACATTGTCTTCACATAAAAGTAAGGAGCTAATAATGTAAAGAGTGGAACTCTAGAAGATTTTGAAAAAGAAGAGACTTGGAATTTTCCACTCTTTGAATTTCATATTCGCCCACAGCAACCAAGTTTTACCAGAATTGAATCATTATTCGCACCAATATTGTCATTCACGTTAGGTTGTAATCGTCGAAGAAAGATCTAAATGAATACTTGTAAGTTCTCTTCAATAAATTAAATTATTAAATGAAATAATTAAGTTTAAATCAAGCAAGGCAAAAGACATGGATTTATCGGAATATCGCAACTTATTTAAAATTTAAAGAAATACATGGATCGTCATCATGTTTTCGAGTTTGGGATTTATGGTTTAAAAGTATGCATTCATAAATAATGGACTTATCATTTCTAATGACAAAAATATAAATATGCAGTAATTTGCAAAGATCATTATATAATAATTTCGTAAAGTATAATGATATCTCTATCAATTACAGGATTATACGTTGTTTATTATTATGTTAATTTATATCGAACTTCTCGAAAATAATATAAATTACCAACAAATTCTAATGACGATCAAGCATCAAAATGAAATAACAGAATAATAAACAATCAGCCCATAAAACAACAATTAAATAAAAAAACGAAGCAACTTGAATTAAATTAAATCACAAGGTTTCGTCAAAATCTTGCAATCAAAATTTAGCCTATCGTGTTTTGATCACAAAAATACATGATAAATAATGAATACGTAGCTCACATAATTTGAAGAAAAGATAGATATAAGCCTTAATCTTGAACATTTTCAATGATTATAGACGATCCTTTCTTTCTCGAATATCCTCTCAAGAATTTGTTATATTATAGTATGTAATTCTTTCAATGATTTTTTATCGTGTGGTATGAAGAGAGAAGCTACTCATACGGGGAGAAGGGTGGTTTTTGTTGACAACCACACACACATACATGGGGTGGGTGGGTGTTTTTTATTTTTATTTTTTAATCACAATGGTGTCCATCATTGTGAGTGATTGTCAACCTTTTCGGTTAATCATGGCTGTACAGGTGGAATTGCTATGGTATGAAACCCTCCTTTATTGATCTATGTTTGACGTTTAGCCACTGTTCGATTTAGTGAAAAAATTGATTAGAATTTAAGTTAAAATCAATAATTAATTTTTACCTCAAATCTCATGATATCCAAAGCTTTTGGATCATATATTCTTTCAATTTTTATCAAAATTTACTAAAAATTAATTTTTATCTAAATCTAATAGCGGTTTATATGGTCCTTGATAAGCCAGAAGTCGTTCCATTCAATTTTCCAAAAGTGCCGTCGAATTTGGACTAAAGTTTTGGAGTCCCGTTCGGACAATGGGCTAACTGCCCCCACATCATGCGCTGTTGTGTCGCTTTGACGCAAACAAGGGCAAAATTGCTTCAGCCGAGGTGGCAAGATGCATTACTGCCACCGCAGTCCTAAACTTTCTCCAAATGTGCAGCTTGGCTCCCATCATATGAAATCGACAATTTTGGTCCCTCAATTTCAAATGCTCATAACTTTTGATCTACAATTCTGAATTGCAATCCGTTTTCTGTGTTGAACTCTAATTTTAAATATCTTTTCAATGATGTATGATTTTCCCAATAAAGATCTTCGTACCAAAATTTGTGAACTAATTCACTCGCATGCTATGCACATAAGTTCCTCATTTTGCATCTTTTGATCATTTTTGTCCAACGTCCCTTTGTTTTGCACCAACCATCTTAAAATTTGGGGTTTAACATATAAACACTATATACATAATAATACGACCAGAAATTTGTCAAAATAATTAAATATTAAGTAGATTTAAGAGTCTAGATAAATGTATAAAATACACTAATCAACATCTCCAATATTAATGTTGTCATAAAGTTAAAACGGACAGTTGTCTACAAAATTTCCTCTCGCAACATGTCTAAAACTATGTTTAACTAACCTAGCAAGAAAAAAATAAACATTATTAAGATAACTGTCTGTAACTATATGTAGATGTTTTTCTAGGCGAAATGAGCAACCATATCTATATTTCTCTTTCTTTATGTTTCCTATTTCTTATTTTTCTCTTTCGTATTGAATATGCAACATAGATGAAATTTGAACTAAACTATCTATTCATTAGACAATAATGCAACGTAGATCATAAAACTTTCTATTTTAGATGTTATTTAAATTACAATTCATGAAATACATTGAAGACCCTCTTAGAAATTGACTTAACATTGTCCTAAATAAAAAAAAAAAAAATTCAATTTATCTAGTTTTCTCTCCCTCGTGTTGCAAATTTTCAAATAGAGGACTTTTTTTATGCCCACAATTTTTCTCTAGTATTGGAGTTTTCCGTATAGATTCTTATATTCTTGTTCGTGTTATATTTTCTATTTTGATTTTTTTTTTAGTTCTTATTGGTATTTTTTCGATGGAGGATCTTGGTCGATGAATCTAAAAATATAGGCTCAGATTACTAGCATATCCAATACTATCTAAACCACAGTACTAACCTATCATAAAAAAAATTTAAGTATTAGCAAAATGATCCCTATGTATTACATAATATTACTTTTTTCACATGCCCCCAATTACTTTGAAAAGAAGTTTCTATTACTTTTAAGGCCAACAGATACTCAGCACAGTGCACTGAGCACCCTGTTTTGCTAACTAAATTACTCTCATTAACTCTAAGTCACCATTTTACATAAGCAATTAGAAATCCCCTTTTTCTGTTTTACTAAAAGAGAAAAGAAAAAGAAAATCTAGAAGAAGTATCATTGTCAAAGAGAGAGAAAAAAAAAAGTAACATACTAGATTTTTCTAAAACAAAGAAAACTCCCCATTTTACGTAATATATTTTCGGAGTACGGAATGTTCCCAACGTGACTTGGAGTGCAAACCACGCGTATGCCTTTTGAACGTTTTGCAATCAAGAAAAAATGTTGGAATTTGTAAAATCAACAAAAACAATTCTACTAGAATAAAATGTTGGAATTTCAAATAAATTTAAAGATTTGTTTGGTTAAGTTTTTATAAAAAATCTTAGCAAATTTTGATAAAAGTTAATTTAATCTGCGATTGAAAAATTAATAAAAGTATACATTGTGTACCATGAAATGTGTGGTCAAAATTGAAATTTGATCAATTGAAAAATTAAGAATGATAATGAAAAATGATTATGAGAGTGATCATGAACCCAAAATAGTACATAACACGTGACAATGAACATCACGAAATCGTATTAAGCCCTCGTTTGGTGGTGATTAAAATCAGAATTTTAGTGTATTTTGATAAAATTAATTATTAATTATTAACTTTAACTTAAATTGTAATTTAGATTTTAATTTTCACCAAACAGGTGTTAAATAAAACAACTCTCTGAATTTAATTCCTTTAACTCAAGGTTAGGTCGCATATCTTCCTCGTAAGTTTTTTTTTGGTCAACATCAATAAAATACTTTACCTAAGTAGTGATTTGATTAAAATAAAAAGATTTACACATCTATAATTTCATCTCTAAATTATGAATTTAGCCAAAATTTGAGTTATTTCTTCCAAAAACTTTCTTCCTAGAATATCAACCTTTGTCCAAGTCTTGGTATAACGTTGACCTTTGAAAAATAGCAATAAAAATCAACTTCACCCCTCTCTTCCATGCACATGTGTAACCTATAAAAACTTACTCTTCCCTCCCTTCAATACACCAACATACACAACACAAAAATACACACAAACACACGCACATACACACCATGGCCATGCATAAGAGCACATCCTCTTCATCCCTCGGCCCCGGCGGCCTCGACTTGAGCCAAGTCTTCTTCAAGCCAATCACCAATGCCGCGCCTCCGTCTTCCACCAAACGCCACACTAAAATCTCAGTGGTCGGGGTGGGGAACGTTGGCATGGCCATAGCCCAGACTATACTCACTCAAGACCTCACTGATGAGCTCGCCCTTGTCGATGCCATACCCGAAAAGCTCCGCGGTGAAATGCTCGACCTCCAGCATGCCGCTGCCTTCCTCCCACGCACAAAAATTCAAGCTTCCCTCGACTACTCCATAACTTCTGGATCCGACCTCTGCATTATCACAGCCGGTGTCCGGCAGAATCCAGGGGAGACCAGGCTGAATCTTCTTGAGAGAAACTTGGCTTTGTTTAGAAATATTGTGCCTCCGTTGGCTAAATACTCTCCCGAATCTATACTCTTGGTTGTTTCGAATCCAGTCGATGTACTGACGTATGTTGCATGGAAGCTTTCTGGGTTTCCGGTTAACCGGGTCATTGGGTCGGGCACCAATTTGGACTCTTCAAGGTTTAGGTTTTTGATAGCGGATCATCTTGATGTCAATGCACAGGACGTGCAGGTCAGTTCTTCTTTTCTTTACTTTTCTGCCTTAGAATAGTCCATGCTGTTAGTTATTCTACAATAATGTTTTATAGGTTCAAATGTGTTTGAGTTACATTATTTTGGAAGAATGTATTCTGAAATAGTAGATTGATGGAGGATGTATGGTTGAAAAGGAAGGAAAAGTTATTAATGTGATGAAAAATATTATTCTATTGAAGAATATGTGGTTGAAAATGAACACAAGAATGAAAATGAAAATTTTAATGTATACCAAACAGGGCTAAGTATCATGCCCAAACTTCAATAAGTGGCTTTTTCGTTGACCCGTTTTAGAAATTGAAACTCTAAGAGAACTTTAGAAATTTTAGAAAATGTTTGGACACTTGAGCAAAAGTTTCTTATTCATTCTAAAAAAACTGAAGGTTTTTGTTTTTATACTTTTACCTTTTAATAAAATTTTAAAACCCCTTTTTCGTCAATCACTATATATGTGTCATGTAGTCTTAATAAAGAAAAAAAAGGGGAACATTTTACTACTATGTAATTTTACTTGGAGAGATTTGGATTATTTGTCTATATGAGTAATATTTTTCTAGATAGAATAATTTTATCAAAGTTAAAATTTTAATTTGAATAATTATGTTAGTTTCAATTTTACTTAATGTTCAACATGAGGTTTTTTTTTTTTAAGTAAATATTACTGGATGAGTATATTATTTTAATCATCAAATTATATTTATTTATAAAATTTTGTCTAAGCATGTCTCACACTAGTCCGAAAACAAGTTTTTAATGTATCTATTCGTATCATGTCACATTTCCCATTTTCATTTTCATCCAACCTAGTGAGATGTTAATCAACTAGAATTGTACAACAATTTAGCTTTGAGCATGTAGTTGTATAAGGTAGCAAAGGAAAAAAAAACGACATGTAGATAAATATAAGATCAAAAGCTAGTTTATTGTATTATTTTTTTCGTTTTTTTGCTTGGGAAAAAGGCTGGATTATTCACTTTAATCATTGTGTGCACTGTTTTCTGATTAGGCTTACATTGTTGGAGAGCATGGGGACAGTTCAGTGGCACTATGGTCAAGCATAAGTGTAGGAGGAGTTCCAGTCCTTAGCTTCTTAGAAAGACAGCAAATTGCCTATGAAAAGGAAACTTTAGAAAAAATTCACAAAGAAGTTGTACAAAGTGCATATGAAGTTATAAACCTCAAAGGTTACACATCATGGGCCATTGGGTATTCTGTGGCTAGCCTGGCTAGGACCTTACTCAGGGATCAGAGAAGGGTTCACCCCGTCTCAGTTCTTGCAAAGGGATTTTACGGAATCGACGAAGGCGAAGTTTTTCTCAGCCTCCCGGCACAGCTTGGTCGGAGCGGTGTCTTGGGAGTTACCAATGTGCACCTTACCAATGAGGAGGCCGAGCGGCTCAGGGACTCGGCTAAGACTGTTTCGGAAGTGCAAGGCCAGTTGAAAATTTGAAGACCGTATATATGCATGCATGGTTACATGTTTTATTTATAGTATACAGATTCAGGATGGGACTCAGTCTTTCCCTCTAGTTAAAGGTGTAATAACAGTAAACTTACTTTGTTTGAAGATTTGTATATTTTGGACTTGATGAATTTAACGTTTTACCTTATTTTTACTTTGAATTGAAAGTTGTGGGAAGGGATGAGAGAAGTTTGCTAGTCACCTTCCTTCACCATTCTTCCTGTGCAAAACGTATGATTTCACTTGACGGTCTTCGACAATTTGAACAATTGAACTTTCCAAAGTGGCTTCATATTTGAGATAAAATGAATTTTTACGCTATCTTTGGCTAGTCATGATATTCAAAAGAGATCCATTTATGAGTTCCGTCTTTCTATAATCCATTCTCCTCATCTACACAGGTCCAAGGATATGATGTTTCCGAGGACCTTCTCATGGCGGTGTTGCCATGTGAAGTTGTCGGTCATAGCAGGTGCCTCTTATTAACTTGTTTAATCTTCATAGGGTAAAAGTTTGTAGTCCTCGTAAGTTAGGACATCACGTAAGGTAAAAAATAATAATATCTGTCACCCCTCATGTTTAGCACCCGTCTAGATGATAATGGCTCTGAACGCATCATTGTTTAGAGGTGATACATATAATACATTTACATTTGAGTTCCGATAAATTACTACTAAACTTTAATCTTCAAAATTCTTGTTCTTGTTCTTTTCGAATCTCATTTGATTGTTTGTTCTTCAGCGGGTGATGATTTGAGTCTTTAAGTGCTTAAAAAGATATATTCATGAAAAACTCAACAAACAAAATTTGTTAAAAATATAAGTGTATTGTTTGTTATAATCAAAACAAGTTGAATTATATTGAATCAAAGGTCAACATGGTAGATGAGTCTTAAACAAGATCTTTGTGTAAGATCTCGTGACAAGAGGGGTGATGTGACAATTCACTGACGAGGTTCTTCCACTCAACTAACAAGTCAAAGTCTATTCTTGCATGACGACCTAAAGCTGCACAATCGCCGTTACATCCAATGTGGCATGGCCTAAAAATGATTGATTGATACCAACGACAGACCTAGTTGCGTGGACGAGGCCACGTGCACCTTCATCCAACGGTTCACATCCATCACCTTCTACTATAAATGCTCTAGTCAGCTCCATTGAAAGGTAATGTTAACTTTGATACAAGAGTATTTACATATATTATTTTGTATTGCATCTCCAATTTCGAGCCCTATGATATATTTGTGCATTGAGCATGTCCCACATTTGATTATATACATTCAATCATATTGACTTGATCGTTGGAGTGCCTACGACTGCCTTCCCCACCACCGGAGATTGGTTGTACGCTCTATCAATTCTTCTAAATGTGCGGACAAAAGATTTGTTAAATATGGAAATAT
>CAIGRL010003413.1:0-13708 GCA_903798325.1 Fraxinus xanthoxyloides | reverse complement strand
GATTTTTGTAACGATAATGGATATGAACATAATCTTTCGGCTCCTAGAACTCTTCAACAAAATGGTGTAGTAGAAAGGAAGAATCATACATTACAAGAAATGGCTCGGACTATGCTAAATGAAAATAATCTACCAAAATATTTTTGGGCTGATGCCGTGAATACAGCATGCTACATCATAAATAGAGTTTTGGTAAGCCATAAAAAGTTAAAACTCCTTACGAACTTTGGAAGAATGGAATTCCCAACATTAGTTATTTCAAAGTTTTCGATTGTAAATGTTTTATCTTAAACACAAATGATAATTTGGGAAAATTTGACTCAAAATCTGACATTGAAATTTTTCTTGGTTATTCATCAACTAGAAAAGTATATAGAGTTTTTAACAAAAGAACTTTAGTAGTTGAAAAATCTATACATGTTACTTTTGATGAACTAATCTACTTGATCGAGAGAAAGATATTGATGATGATGTAGATTTGGAGACTCATTTTGAACAAATGAATATCCAAAACAAAGGAGCACCAAATGAAAAACAATCAAATGAGCCCAACGATCAAGAAAGAGAAGAAACGCTAACTGAAGCTCAAGGCAACTCTACATTGCTAAAAGAATGAAAGTTTGCCTCATCTCACGCAAAGGAGTTAATAATCGACAATCCATCAAAATGTATCACTACTAGAACCTCTCTTAAAAATCATCTTGGCAGTTGTGCATTCATTTCACAAATCGAACCCAAAAATTTTAAAGGAGCGGAATTTGATGACTTTTGGATTCTAGCGATGCAAGATGAACTTAATCAATTTGAAAGAAACAATGTTTGGGACTTAGTCGCTTGACCAACAAATCAAACCGTTATTGGCACCAAATAGGTTTTTCGAAAAAAAAAAATGAAAATGGAATCATTGTACGTAACAAGACTAGATTAGTGGCTCAAGGTTACAATTAAGAAGAAGGTATTGACTATGAGAAACTTTTGCACTGGTAGCTCGATTAGAATCTATTCACATACTTCTTCCACTTGCAAGTCACAAAAACCTCACTCTTTATCAAATGGATGTTAAAAGTGCATTTTTAAATNTTTAAAGGAGCGGAATTTGATGACTTTTGGATTCTAGCGATGCAAGATGAACTTAATCAATTTGAAAGAAACAATGTTTGGGACTTAGTCGCTTGACCAACAAATCAAACCGTTATTGGCACCAAATAGGTTTTTCGAAAAAAAAAAATGAAAATGGAATCATTGTACGTAACAAGACTAGATTAGTGGCTCAAGGTTACAATTAAGAAGAAGGTATTGACTATGAGAAACTTTTGCACTGGTAGCTCGATTAGAATCTATTCACATACTTCTTCCACTTGCAAGTCACAAAAACTTCACTCTTTATCAAATGGATGTTAAAAGTGCATTTTTAAATGGATTTATCCAAGAAGCAGTCTATGTTGAACAACCACCCGATTTTGCAAATCATAAATCTCCAAATCATGTCTTCAAACTTAGAAAAGCTCTTTGCGATCTTAAACAAGCTCCTAGAGTTTGGTATGAATAATTGAGCAAATTTCTACTCTCAAATGACTTTTGTATTGGAAAAGTGGACACTACTCTTTTTATGAAAAACCAAGAACAAGACTTACTCATTGTTCAAATTTATGTTGATGACATTATTTTTAGTGCTACAAATATTCAACTTTGTGAAGAATTTTCTTAAAGTATGTGCATGGAATTTGAAATGAGTACGATGGGAGAACTCAAATTTTTTCTCGAACTTCAAATTAAACAAACGTGTGATGGTATTTTTATAAATCAAAGCAAGTACATATTAGACATGTTAAAGATGTTTGAAATAAATTATCTAAAGCCGATGAGCACTTCCATAAAACTTGACAAAGATGAAGAAGGCATCTTCGTTGAAATCACTAAATATCGAGATATGATCGGATCCCTTCTTTATTTAACTGCAAGTAGACCCGATATTATGTTTAGTGTATGCTTATATGCCCATTTTCAATCTAATCCTAAGGAATTCCACCTTAAAGTCGTAAAAAGAATCTTCCGATACCTTAGTGGGACTCATAACTTAGGACTTTAGTACCCTAAACAAACTCATTTTGACTTACTTAGTTACTCAAATGCCGATGGGGCCGGTTGTCAAGTTGATCGAAAAAGCACTAGCGATACTTGCCACTTTCTTGCTTTTGCTTTAGTCTCATGATTTAGTAAGAAACAAAACACTGTTTCCCTATCTAAGGTCGAGGTCGAGTATATCTCTGCCGTGAGCTGTTGTGCTCAAGTGTTATGTTGCTCATTTTTCAAATTTATGTTGATGACATTATTTTTGGTGCTACAAATATTCAACTCTGTGAAGGATTTTCTAAAACTATGAGCATGAAATTTGAAATGAGTATGATGGGAGAACTCAAATTTTTTCTCGGACTTCAAATTAAACAAACTTGTGATGGTATTTTTATAAATCAAAGAAAGTACATATTAGATATGTTAAAGAGGTTTGAAATGAATGATCTAAAGGCGATGAACACTCCGATGAGCACTTCCATAAAGCTGGATAAAGATGAACAAGACATCTCCGTTGACATTACTAAATATCGAGGTATGATCGGATCCCTTCTTTATTTAACCGCAAGTAGACCCGATATTATGTTTAGTGTATGCTTATGTGCCCGTTTACAATCTAATCCTAAGGAATCCCACCTTAAAGCCGTAAAAAGAATCTTCCGATACCTTAGTGGGACTCGCAACTTAGGACTTTGATACCCTAAACGAACTCATTTTGACTTATTTAGTTATTCGGATGCCGATTGGGCCAGTTGTCAAGTTGATCGAAAAAGCACTAGCAGTACTTGCCACTTTCTTGGTTTCGCTTTAGTCTCATGGTTTAGTAAGAAACAAAACTCCGTTGCCCTATCTACGACTGAGGCCGAATATATCTCTGCCGCGAGCTGTTGTGCTCAAGTGTTATGGAGGAAACAAACTCTAAGTGACTTTCATCTATCCTATGATCACATTCCTATCATGTATGACAACACTAGTGCCATAAACTTATCAAAAATCCCGTTTTGCATTCTCGAACTAAAAACATTGAAATAAGACATCACTTTCTTAGAGATCGTGTTCAAAACGGCAATATCTTACTTTAATTTGTTGACACAGAAAACCAATTGGCTGATATTTTCACCAAACCTCATGTGCTTGATCGTTTCACGTTTATTAGACGAAATTTGAGTCTTATAGAGTTGAATAGTTTTCAAAATTAAAACTTTCATTTCTTCTCATTATTATCTCCTTCAAATTCATTTCTCAATAAAAAAAATTGTAGGGGACGTCCATTATCCAGTGTCCGGTACAACAAAATTTTTACCCTTTCTTGAACTTCTTTTTAGCAGATGTCCAGTACTGAATATTTCCAATTTTAAAATCGCAATTCCACCACTCTTCTCCATTTCTCTTCAAGAATCATTCCCCTTTTACATCTAATCCAAATTCTCTCAAATTCCTCCTTCAAAATCGACTTAAATCACATTGGGTTCTACTGAAAGTCTACAATTTCGAACTATCACCTTTTTTTTTTTCAAATCCGAGCCCTAGATCTCAAAATCTTGCTTCTTCCCTTGCTTTTTGCTTCTAATCCAACCATTACTCGCCAAATCTACCATTTTTAGAGATTCTCCAACACTCTATACACTCCATTCACCCACTTCAATCCACATTTGAAAAACCTTCTCTCAAAACTCTATAATTCGAAAATCCCCTTTTTTTTTTCTTTAACATGTCAACTTCCAGTGGTAAGGGCAAGAGACTCAAACAAACGTTCGACGTCAACCCCCATCTCCGTCATCCGAGGAAGATCACTTGGATCTCGAACCCAAAATGTCGGCGAATCCCTTTGCTAAGGCACCAATTCTCCTAGGTAAAAATGTTGATTTTGCCTCTTTTACCTTTGATGCACCTGCATTTAGGATAGAAGAGACAAGTATTGGTTGGGTTTCGATTTGCACGATTCACGAAAATGCATATCTGGACTTAATTCACACTTTTTACAAAAATATGATTGTTAATCCTTGTTCGGGAGATATTTCTTGTTTTATCAAAAATGTTCGTGTCATGATTTTACAACCACTTATCTGTACTATCCTTGAACTCGACCCTTATGATATTCAAAAATTTGTGCACAAAGCCCACCATACGGTAGAGGGCTACGACCCGATTGACTCTTATCATCGTGTAACGGGTAAGAATTTTGAAAGCATCACCAAAATCTCAACACACCAACTTACTCTTCTGTGCAAAGTCTTACAAAATATTATTGCGAATGTTATTTTACCAAGAAAAGGGCATCGGGATGAAGTTAATTGTTTTGACATATTTCTCATCAACTCTTTCCTTATTGGTCGACTAGTCGATTTCCCAACTATTGCAGTCGGTCTCATGACACTCATTCACTCCTCACCAATCTCTAAGGCACTTTCATATGGTATGTTATTCACTAAGATTTTTCAACACTTCGATGTTCCTCTTCACGATGAGGCCTTCATTAAATCACGATCCACTAACACCATTAGTTCCAACATACTTAAACGCATGAAAATTGTTAGAAAAGATGGACAATGGGTTTTAGAAACAAAGGGTTTTGATCCGGATTCGGGGCCTTCTACCCTACCGTTCGAAGAAGAGGACACTGATGACGATGGTGACGAGGATACGCATCCTACCGGCACCTCGAGATCGAAAGCTTCCTGGCCCTCTAGACGACAACATGACAAAGATCAGCTTTCATTGCTACATGGGCGGATAGACTCTCTCGCCTCGACTACCGATGGGATTATCGAGGAGCTTCATCACATGCGGACACAGCAGGACACGATCCTAGCACGGAAGGCTACTATGCAGATCAGATGACTGCCTTCTTTGCTGATATACTTGCTCGATTTCCACATCCTCCTCCTCCGGGTCCGTAATTATTTCTTTTATGTATTCAAATTTCCTTAAAACTATGGTTATACTTTTGATTATGAACTTAACTTTGCCATGTTTATGAAAATTTTATCCGTTATGTTCAATATTATTACCTGTTCTTGTATGACTGAGTACTTTTTGCTTATGTCAAAAGGGGGAAGAGATAAACAACATCTGCATGATTATATTTAAAAAGGGGGAATCGTAGTGAAATTATTAGGGGGAATACATGTATGCAAATTTTGTTTTCCATTCCTTATCAATTTGTTCAAACATATATCTTGCAAATCATATTGTGTTTGTCATAATCAAAAAGGGGGAAATTGTTGATCTATGGTTGACATCTCATTTTGATTATCACAAACAAATTATGGTTATTACTAGCAAATTGATTTTAAGTGGACATAGTGATTAATGCACATAAAAGTATTCGATGGAACAAAGTTTGAGGCCAAGTAATTTGCGCACAATAGCCAATATGGAAACAAGATCAAACAATCGAGACCATGAAAAATGATATTGCAAAATCCCGCAAAAGTTGCCTCAATGAAAATCGAGACAAAATTCGAAGTATCATCAAGTGATGCACGTCAAATTATTCAAACTAAGTATTTAGACATTTCACGATTGTATGTAAAGGTGAAACATTTCAATACTTGGCAATGCATTGTGAAGAGCTCAAATGTTTGATTTTACAATTAACGACAAAAATGTTTTACTTAAAAATTATGTTTTTCAATGGTAAAAAATCGTAACACATATTTTTAAATATGACAAACACTTTGAAAAATATTTTAAACGTCGACGTTTCGAGCAATTCTGGTCGTACCAGACGTCCGGTATGGCCAAAATGGCTCCAATGATCATTTTTCAAACGGTCCAATTTTTTGACAAAAAATAATGGCTAATTGACCGTCCGATATTTTACTGGACGTCCGATATAATACGTCCGGTACGGCAGAACTTTTGACCATTTAAGTGCTATAAATACCTCACTATTTCTCCACTTGCAGTAACAATTCTTGAGCATTAAAGTGAGGCTTTTATTGATCACAACTACCATATTCTCCATCTTTAAGAAAATCAAAAGTATTAAATTCTTCAAAAACTTTTGAGTGATTAACTTTGTGAAAACCCTTTGTTCTTCAAGAAGTTTTTTATATCAATATTTTGAGTTATACTCATTACCATCTATTGAAGTGTTTGCTTCTTCTCTTCTTATTAACAACCTTGATTCTATCATTCAATAAGAAAACTTCACTTGTAAATTCATTTTTGGATTGTAGATCGTGTTGAGGTCCCGGAAAGCTTAACATTGTAAAGGATCGGTGCTCCTTAGCTGTAAGTCACCGAAAACGTTGTAAATGGTTGGATTGCACCACAAGTCAATCAAATAGTGAAAAAGGTCTTGCTCGTGACGGAGAGCTTGGTAACGGGAAACGTAGATCATTGCGTTGGATTGATCCTCCATAATATATTGTTTGTTCTCTCTATCTCTTTTACTTAAAGTTTTACTTTGTGCAAACTTATATCATTTCATCTATGTGCTTATTTTCATTTAGTTTATTTCTTTATCATTTGTATGATCATTAGTTTAAAATATTTAGTAGTTAACGAAAAAATTTTAAAAACCAATTCACCCTCTCTTGATTAGCCTATCTTGGGCTTTCACGCACCTAATGTCCTGTAGATGTCGGAAGACCTAGTCACTAGCATTTGATGCGATTTAAACATTCCTTCCGGCCCTTACCCTCTTTAATTCGTATGGTTTAGTCTTGGTTTCATTTTTCCCCCAAAATTTTTGATAACTACAAATTAGAAGTTTAATTTTTTTCACGTGCGATTGGAGCTTGTGTCTAGTTTGTAGATATGAGTTGCCGACTAATAGTAATAACTATATTAATAACAATATTGACCCAGGTGAGTGCTTAGAGGATTAAACGAGGTGGGATGAGGCTGTTGGATTGACTTTATGGTGATTACTTGGTGGTTGGTTTGCTGTGGGGCCAAGTTTCAGGAGGAAGAAGGGATAAGGAAAAGCAGTAGCCAGTGGTATGTACTAAGATGGATGGTGGGCTTAATAATAATGGCGTTCCATAAATTTGTTCACTCTATTGATTATAGAATTGTTATATATTGGATGCGAGCTTTCAATATAGGTCATCGTTAGCTCTTTAGTTAGACTATTTGTGTAATGTGTTGGATAATCCCTTTTTCATATTACTAATTTGATGAAATGCCATGTTGTAAAGGAATCATAATGCGACATGGTTCCATTTATTCAACAATAGAGGCATCTATTTTGAAGCCATAATTGATTTTTCTTGATACCTAACATAATGAATAACATATCTCTAGACAATCATAGATTAGTCTGTAAATCATTAAAAAAGATTTCCATGGTTGACTTCATTCACGTTCCCCTTTTGTGGAATGTTGAATTATTAATACGAACGTAATTTGTCACTTTTTAAAATTTCTGGCACTTTTTTGAATTTTTGTCACTTTTTAAGGTTTTGATTGATATTTTGTCAGTTTTTTGAAATTTTGTCACCTTTTTTGAATTTGCGTCACTTTTTCAAACGTTTGTTACTTTTTAAAGTTTTTGTCACTTTTTCGAATATTTGTTATTTTTTTAAGTTTTTGTCATTTTTTTAATTTACTTCTTTTTTGTCACTTTTTTGAGTGACAAACATCAATTTGAATAAAATTGACATTGTATGTCATTTTTAAATAAAAATGGGACACTTAACTCTATATAGTATTTTTTTACTTCAAAAAAACTTTTTATATGATTAATGGGTTGGTAGAGTTGGTAAATGATGGTGACGGTGAATTGACTCAACTTTGTGTGGCATTTTGATTGGTGTTTTGTCAATGAACTAATTTACAAATGTTTGGCACGAACGGAGAAAGAAAAGGGACTGTTTATTTCATTTTTTTCTAATTTCCGTCACTTTATTGAACAGATTCTATTGTTTTGATTGACGTTTTGTCATTTTTTGGTCACTTTTTGAGGATTTTTTTCACTTTTCTGAATTTCTGTAACTTTTTCGAGTGTTGTCACTTTTTTTGAATTTTTGTCAATTTTTTGTCACTTTATTCTGTCACTTTTTTTAGTAACAAACGTCACTTTTTAATAAAAGTGATATTGTATGTATTATTTTTTGTATTAAAAAGTGACATGTCTCACCTTTTAATAAACAAAGTGACAATTAATTTTACATAGTGATTTTACTTTCAAAATGCTTTTCATATGAGTTTTTAAAAGATGCCTAATTTTAGGAGTAGTTTTGTAAGTTGCCGTTTTATTATTATCATTGTGCAGAACGTCCATACCTTTCATTTTTTTGATATTTTCATCTTTATTTGCGCATTTGATTACGTAAAACGCCCTTCCGTCCAATTTGATCCAACTTCTTCGTTAAGTGAACGCGTATAGCCAATTTTTTTCTCAAAATGAAAGGGTGTTATTGTCTTAAAACAATTTTCCCCTTTCTTCATCAACTAAGACCACAAATTGAGTTACAGTTCTTCGTCAATGAAGACCACAAAAATGAATAATGCTCTTATGGGTTCTTCCTTCTCGAATCAACTTTAGAACAAAATGGGTGGATGGAATCAATTTTTCCGAGGAAAAAGATGATGAGTCAATTCCGTTGTTGATGAAGCCTGAGTGTATGAAATCCATGGTTGTAATGCTTCAAAGAGGAAGTGGCGATGCCCGATTGTGTACCATTTCAATATTTCAGAAAATGGCTAAAGCTGATTATCATTGAAATTATGTTGCACAAGATCAAGGTATATAATTCTTCAAGTCCTTACTAGAAATAACATTGGATAAAAATTGTACTAAGGCAAGTTCATGTGCTGCCGATAGAAATCTTGGATGCCTCGAAGAAAAGCCATTGAAGCTGGTGCATTTTATACCCTGATCGAGCTTCTTTAAAACTCAAACAAATCAAAGTGTGAGTAAATAATGCAATTAGCGCGATCTAGGAATTGCAACCATATGTGAATGTGATGTGATGACAAAAGATTGGCCTTTATTGAACACGATCTAGGAATTGCAGCCATATGCGAGAAAGAGTCATGCTACTTGTACAAAGTCAGGTTACAAAATTGATTTACAAAATACGTGTTGGCAACATCTTAACCTATGATTTTAAAAATAGTTTTTGAAATCAATCACTTAAATCTTGTCACATCATTTTGTTAACATACTTTTTAAAATCAAATCCTACAACAAAAATTGTTTAATGTGTCAAATGCTACAACAAAAATTGGCATGAAATTTTTATGGTTGCTTTTCAATTTACATTCCAAATAAAGTGTTTTGGAGGAAATGTCGATATATGGGAAGTGAAGGGACTGGTGGCACTATTGCCTGGGGTGGAGCCAGAAAATATATTAGGATGGACTAAAACTTAAATTTTTTTGAATGAACTCACGCCACAAGAAATTGAATTTCTGAGGTTATTCTCGTGACATTCACCGTAAAAAGTATATGGATCTCAATGAAATAACAAAAAGTTTAGATGTCTCACGTTAAGATATTCCACTAAATATTTGTATGTTTTTACCAAATAGATTGAAATATGCAGTCGGTAATATATCACTATAATCCATATGTTATTGTCTCGAAATATTATTTGATGTGTTTATCGTTTTTTTATATCACAACATTTCGAGGGTCAAAGAAAAATCAACCAAAGAGAGAAAAATCAACTAAGAGTTTCGAGGGTTAAATAAATTCAATTTAATTCACATCAATTTTCGCTCAATTTCAAGAATATACATATATAGATTACTTTATAAATAAATAAGTTTTAACGAATATTCTTTTTACTGTCAATATCGAATCTAGAGTAAATTATTTATTTTGATCATAATATATTTTTTTATGGTCAAAATAAGTAGTAATTTTTTTATAAGTATGAATAAGTAATTTATGAAAACATTCGTAGAAATTAAAAAAAAATATTACTTTTAAATTTAGCAAAATATGTAGTTCATCTAACTATTAAAATAAGCAATTTACTTCTAGATCTAATCAATACAAATTATCTATAATAAAATTTAATTAATAATTATAAGTAAATTTAATAAAAAAATTCATTAAATAGAATATCTAATTTGACAATAAAATATTCACGTTTCGTGAATGTCATGAAAAGAATAATAATAATCGTAACGTCTTTAATACAATTTGAATAATTGAGTGTTGGATTTGGGTTGAGATTCAAACTAGAGATGGGCTAATGTTAATATTTGGGCCAAAATTTTACAATTTCTTCTTAATGTTTTTATATTGGCTAGGAGTAGTGCAGGGCATTAAGATCGCTGGGCTAATGCTAATATTTGGGGTCAAATTTCAACAATTTTCTGTTAAAGTCTTTAAATGGGCTGGGGAAAAAATGCTTTGCTAAAGCCCAACACTGCCCCCCACTACCTCCGCCCCTGACTGTTGCATATTGGTGGGCGGTCAACAACCAAGGAAAGGGTGGTGAAAATCTTCAAGTTGTGTAGTAGACGGTGGTCTTGGTTGACGAAGAATTGGAACTCCATTTGTGGTCTTAGTTAATGAAGAAAGAGGAAAAATGTTTGAAGACGATAATATCCTTCTATTTGGAAAAAAAACTGACTACATGCACTCACTTAATGGAGGAGTTAGATGAAAGTGGACGGAATGACATTTTGTACAATCAAATGAATAAATATGGGAGAAAATGCCAAAAAATGGGAAGGTATAGACTTTTGCACAATTTTATTGAGATATAGGGACGTCATGTGCTAATTATCCAAAATAAAGTAGTTTTTGATCTTCTTGTGATAGCAAAAATGCTTGATCCTCTGATTAACAATTTGAGCGTTTGAAGACAAGAGTTCGCATGACTTGAACCCTAGACGTCAAGGCTTGTTAGAGAGTTGATTTGTTGAGAACTTGACTTGCTTGGAACTTGAATTTAAACTCTAGGGCTTTGGCTTGATTTTACTTTGACTTTGATCATCTCTTGGATTTGATTTGAGCTTGCTTGAATTTGAAGAAGACTTTGATCTTCTTGCAATATTTCAAATTTGGACTCAAGATTTTCTTATCTCTCTAGACTTTGGAATTTCGTTTGCTCTTGCACGCTCACTTGTCATTTTTTCATGGACATTTGGTTCTATTCATAGAGAATTTGGTAATAACATGTTTTTGATTTAATTTTATATTATATATATCTTTAATGAATTTTTAAAGACTGGGATGTGATTTAGTGTAGGATAAGCTTTTTATATAGGTAGGTAAAATTACTAGTGAATACACGTACATTGCACGTACATTACATGTGTAGTGGGTGATGTAGTGTAAGTAATAATGTTGGATTTTGGATTTGTAGGATTTCAATGGAAAATAAAACTTACTTTGAATGAAGATTACATTGAATTATATAAATTTTGAGTCCATGGATATTTCGATTCTAGGTGGTAATACTAAGCCAAAAGCATACTTGTTTCATGCCATACGTAGATACATAAGTTTTAACATGTTTATCTTTGGTGGTTTACAAAAAGACTCTTACTTTATAACTCTTTTCATTTCACTTCCTTTAATGCTCAAACTTTTTTTTGCTTTTCAACACTTTTTTATACTCTTCATTCATTCATGGTTGATTGTCAAATAATCTATCATATACATCATATCTCATCCTATTCCTACATTAACACAAATCACAAAACTTAATTATTTTAAATTAAGATTAACAATCCACTCAAAAACTCTCTCTTTTTTTTCAAATGATAAAAAAATTATCTCTTACATTACAATTGTTTTTTGTCATCTCTTCTGAAATCTCATCATACCATCTTTAACTTATTTTTTTGCAGGGGAACACAATTTAAGCAACATTATTCGAGAACATCTCACAACTTTTCAAGACATCTTATTACCACAGAAAGCATACCCAATTTTAAATGTACAAGTTAAAGAAATAGATTAAAATTATGGAGCTCAAATTGGAAACGTTACGATGGACAATCAATGCAAAAACCAGGATTATTGAAATTAAGCGTCCATTTGGCCCCATCGTTATAATGAGATGAACAGAAATTTTTTGGAGAATGTATGGTTAAAACAATGACAAATTATTAGGTTTACGTGCAATATTATTTTAATGAAGAATATGTGGTTGATAAGAAGGGAGAGAAGAACAAATTATAATTTAGGGTGTGCTTAAGCAACATTATTTTGGAAGAATGGATTCTGAAATAGTATATTGATGAAAAATGTGTGGTTAAAAAAAAGTTATTGATATAATGGAAAATATTATTTTATTGAAAACGTATGGTTGAAAATGAGTAGAAGAATGAAAATGAAAATTTTAATGTATATCAAACATGGGCTTAATGAGGAATAATGAGATCCAAACGGAAGGTCAACACACTTCCAATCAGCTCAGCTACCACGGCTCACTCCAATACGGCTCGACTTAGATGACCCATGGCTTATGAACAATAATCAAAACTCTCTCTTTTATATTTAGTTAGAAATGAGATAATAACTTAAATTTGATCTGATCCATTTAAATATTGGGAAGAAGACATCTAGTGTAGTTGCAAGATACAATTTCGAAACTAAGAAGCTTATTTTGAAGTTTCAGAAATCCGTTCATAATTCTAACATTATTAATTAAATAAATAATTAAAAATATTTTATTAATTAAATAGGTAATTAAATATATTAATGTCACAACATTATATAATTTATGGTTATGATTACGTATTAATCACTATTTCAAAACATTACAACCAAATCATAAATTTTATATGTCATAACTTATTTATCGGTCATAAATTATCAAATAAATTAATTGATCCCACATTATTTCTCGATCACAAATCACAAATTTTATAATTCACAATTTATTAATGTGTCAAGAATTATCAAATTAAAAGGCCACACATTATTTCTCGGTCACAAACTATAAATTTTATAAATCACAAATTATTTCACGATAAGAAATTATCAAAATAATTGGCTGCTAATTATTTCTCGATCACAAATTATCAAATTAATTAGTCACACTTTAACAAATTGTTAGTTATAATTATTTAGTTACAATCTAACATTTTTTTCCTGTTCACAAATTATCTATTCTATCAGTCAATGATTATTTATTGATCACAAATTAAAATATTATTGATCACAATCATCCAAATAATTTGGAATTAAATGTTTTATTAGCCATTGAACTTCGGGTTTAGTCACTGAACTTCGGGTTTAGTCACGACTTCCTCACCGAACTTTCAAACTTTTCCCGATGGCCACTGTACTTTGATCCGTTACTGCCCATTACTCATCGGCTCAAATTTGTTAATTGACGTGCCTATGTGGCAGACGAAAAGTTTAGCTGGTCGGTTAAATCTTTACAAGTATTAAATGTTTTACCAAATTATCGACCACATCAACATATTAAAATTGTGTTTTAAACGAGCTCCAAAAACTTTCACCTTCCTCCCATAGCGTCATCCAAAGAATCTTTTCCCATATCTATCTTATTAGGGTCCGTTTAATTGCAATGGTGGAAAATGGGTGGAAAGAAAATGTTTTACAGGGAAAAGATTATCCTAGAAAATGTTTTACCTGGAATTGTAATTAAGTGTGTTTGATTTGTATAATTTTTCATGAAAAATGTTGAAAGTTTGGAGTCCGTTTGACTTCTTTTTTATGAAAATTGTCCATTAAAGTGATAGA